>JALCCF010000019.1:0-285694 GCA_023212605.1 Moesziomyces parantarcticus | reverse complement strand
GTGAGTGTGTGAGTGTGTGTGTGAGTGTGTGCGGGCGGGCGGAGGGCCCCATCGAATTAATTTGTATTGCTTCTATGTGTCTTGCTTGCGAGTGCGTGAGTGGATCTGTATGAGGTAGGCGCCCACTCGTGCAGGCTGGGCCAAGCAAGAGGGCGCTGGGGCAAGCAAGCGCAGAGGGCCAGTGAATTAATTTGTATCGCCTCTACATGACTTGCTCACAAGTGCGTGAGTGGGCCCGTCCAGGTAGGCGCTTGCTCGTACACGCTGGGCCAGGCGAGAAGGCGGTGGAGTCGGCTCGGGCGGAGGGCCATTGAATTAATTTGTATTGCTTCTATGTGTCTTGCTCACGAGTGCGTGAGTGGATCTGTGTGGACAGGCGCTTTCTTGCACACGCTGGGCAATGTGAGAAGGCGCTGGTGTGAGCTAGGGCACGCAGAGGCAGTAGAAATGTCAGCGTGAGCAGCCCTCCGCGAGGGCGCTCCGGCAGCACAAACGTCAGTGTGAGCACCCCTCCGCCGCTCGAGTACAAATGTCACAGTGGACCACCCCCCGCGAGGGCGCTCACTTGCGTAGGCTGGGGCGAGCGAGAATAAAGAGTGTCCGTCTGTGTGTCTCTCCTGGTGTGCGCTTGTGTGCGCGCCCAGCAGTGCAGGCTAGGGCGAGCGAGAAGCTGCTGGGCTGGGCTGGGCTGGGCTGGCAGGGGCTGGGGCGCACGCTGGGAAATTTCAATTAATTTGGCTGGGCTGGGAGGGCCGGCAGGGGCTGGGGGCCACGCTCGGAAATTTCAATTATTTTGGCCGGAGGGCTGGCAGGGGGGCGCGCGCGGGTGCGCTGCAGGCAGCGAAGCATTGTGGCCAGCCTCTGATGTGGAGACCGAGTCTAGACAGGCTCGCGCCTGGCTGGGCGGGTGGAGGGGTCAAAGCCCCACCCACAGAGTAGCAATCACAGGGCGTTGCTACTACTGCATCTCGCGTGTGTGTTGTATCACTGCTTGATCAGACGTTGTCGACACCTCAATCGACACTGCGGCACCTCCCTTGTGGTCCTGGAACCTCATCCTGTACCAGATATACAACTGTTTGCGGGTTACGAGCACTCGCACGATAAAAAGCGTATCTAGTCATCAGCAATACGACATTCGTATCTCTCTGAACGTGCCGCGCCACCTCTGAGCCGAGTGCTCACATGTGTCAGCTGACATCCGTCAGAAGACAGTCCTCCAGCGGATCTCAGCGAAATACGTCAAGTGAAAGTCACTTACCGAAACCCGAACCGACTACCGTCAGTACATCCAGACTCGGCCAAGCGCGGATTTCAGGCACACCCCTGACACACGTGTGCTCGGCTCTTCAATCATGCCCCCGAGCGTGTAGATGAAGGGCTTGTATGGAGGGTCTAGCTTCTGGAACACCGTGCCCGTCCCTGCCAAGCTTGATGTCGACGAACGTCATACCATCGTTATACCACCGTTCTTGGGCTTCGTGATCGGCGAATGCACACCGTGCGACTCTTCCGCCACAATTTTGATCTCGGACCCTCACTTGTCCTTTTCTTCTCCCGCTTTGACTGCGGGGATAGCTCCGGCACTTTACTGCTGATAGCTCGGTGGTCCTTCTTCGCTTCCTTCGCCCAATGGCAACAGGTTAAAGTCATCTGTCCAAGTCCCAGCCGTCAGTCGTCAGTCCTCAATCCTCGTCTTCGTACCACGTTCCCTCGTATACTCCGTATACGGGTGAGTTTTATCGTCACAACCACAGCATTCACCGCCAATGCCCATAAGCGATTGGTAACGGAATCAAGCCCAGGCCATCTTTCAGCCGTCAGTCCTCGTCAGGGTACCACGCTACTACGGGAGTGTATCACCATTGCTTTGTGTGCGCTAACCGTCACCGGATCGCCTTGGTGGTCAGAAGATAGCAACGCACTCACTGGCAATAAGCACTGTACGCACGCTGAAAAGTCGCCAACAACGCGACCCGCTTCTCGTTGAGCCTAACTCCGTCGATGCGGAACTATTCCCCCTGACTCGCCCTCTGCGCCATCGCTCCACACATGCTCAAGCGCCAGACCAGACGGCCGCTTATTAGCGCCCCTCGTTCGCAAGTGAAAATCTTTTACAGCTACAGCCGGCGGCTTCATAAGAGCAGCGGCGTTGCTACACAATGCGTTGTACTGTAGCTGTCTGGCCGTCCCACCGCGCGTCCCACCGCGCGTTCCACCGCTCAGCGCGATTTCATCTGCTCTGCCCACACAGCACGACCTGCTGCTGCGCAAAAGAAAGAATGTGCTTGTAGGACGGCCGTTCCGCCGCCGGGATGCTGCCTTCCCAACATCACCATCTCCTTTTCTCATGCCGTCTGAAGCGGTATTCTCAATGTCTCTGTCGCGGACGGAAGCAATAGGGCCGGAGGCGATAGAGGCAGAAGCTCAGGCTGGCCTGAAAGAACTCGATGAGGAGCAAAGCAAGGCACAAAAAGAGGAGAGCAACGGAATCGACGAACCAGTGCAGCAGCTGTCGGAAGAGGCAATCAACACGATTTCGTCGGCTTCTCAGGTCGCAGTGATGGAAGGCGACGAGTACGAGGACGAAGTGTCAGAAGAACCGATTCCACCGCCAGTCGTCGCCACCTGGAACACACACGTGCTGACGCCTCATGCCTTAGCTGAACTCAAGAAACGCACAACCCAACACAAGATCGACATCTGGCTGGTCCAGGAGTGGCGAAGTTTGTCGTCCAGGTTTAACAAAGAGGCAGAAACGTTGGTCGCGCCGCCTGGCTGGCAAGCAGTCTCCCATCGCGCAACAGCCATCATCGTCACAAACTCAAGATGGCGAATCATCGAGGAACACCACAGCGACTTCAGCTCTTTGGCGGTTATACTGTCTCCGACTGGAACCACTTGGTCGTTCTTGAGCCTGTACCTGCCGGCCGACGAGAGGAGGAGGAATCCCCTGCTCAAAGACTCGCACGAATTCCGGCAACTCGTCCATCTGGATAAGCTGACAAGGAGATGCATCGTTGGAGGCGATTTCAACATCCACTCGGGCTCGGACAGCGTCGGCCACGGTTGGGTGACAATATGCAGGATCCTGGCGCCGCTGGAGGACGCGTTCGCGATACTGCATCCCTTTTCGACGACGGACACGTTTCTGGTTGAGCGGACAAGTACATTCAAGCGTCTCGACCACCTCTTCGCCCCGCTTGAGGTGATCGACTTGATCCGAGAGGTCGTCACTCTGTCGCCGGCAGGAGCGTCCGACCACCACATCGTCGTGCTTCTTCCCGTGACGGACGGCCACGAGGAAGAGCAGAAGCCCTTCGAATCCTTTCGGTCGTGGCGCGCGAACCCACAAATCTTGCGATTGGAAGACGAAAAGGCACATCTCTGGGCTTCGTCGGACTCACTCAAGCACGATGCAGGATGGGAGGACTGGCTAAGGGAGATCGACAGAATCCGCGACCACTTGCTCAATCGCTCATCGGCTCAGCCGTTCAAATCGATCCCCTCTCGCACGGAAATCACACTTCTGCGAGATCGCCTGGACGCTTTTGCCATTACATCGGTCAGCGACAGCAAAGAGTATTTGGCGCTCAGCGAACTGTACCAAATGGCCCGCATCGCAGCGTTTCCAGAGGAGCGGCAAGACATGTTGAGGGTTCAGCGCGAGCTGCCCACTTGGCCCACGGTGGAGACGCATTTCGCCAGTGAACGGCCTCCTTTGTCCGTCGAGGATGTCGTGAAATTCTATAAAGCCCCGTACAGCAAAAAACGGGCTGCCGAATCTGGCATACCAGCCGCCACGGAGACGTTGCTCGTCCAGCGTCGAACATGGCCAGACCCAGACGCACTCAAGGCTCGCTTGACTGCAGACGAGGTCGGCGACGTGGTGGCCAAAATAGAAAGGGGAGCTTGGCCAGGGAACGCAGGGATCCCAGTGATAGCATTTGCTTGCGCACCGGAGGGATTCTTCAGGTTTGCCGCAGACGTCGCCTCGTCACTCTTGCACACCACTGTAGCCACCAGACCGACGCTTCTGGGCACACTGGTGTGCGATGTGAAGCCGAGCAACTCGAAGGACACGGTGGAGCAGTATCAGCCAATTACCGTGATGGACCTGGATCGTCGCATCTTCCATGGCCTTCTCGCGGCACGCATGTCACCGCAACTGGCGCTGATCGTTCCGCCTACGCAAACGGGTTCCATTCCTGGGCGATCGATCCCGAGCAACGTGGCGGCGATCGCTCTTCTCGCAGAGGCCGTTGAACTTGGCTGGCTGGATTCACCCGTGCTTGTGTTGGAACAAGTTCAAGAGAAGGCGTACGACCGGGTCGAGCACCATTGGCGTGACCGCGTAATGGAGGACTTGGGAACGCCGCCGGAAGTCGTTCAGTATCTCCACAACTTGTACGACGAGGCATCGATCCGATTCCAGCTGGACCAGCTCAGTGATGACGTCGAGATCAAGCGAGGCTTCTTCCCAGGAGCAGCGGACTCTTCGCTGTGGTACACGATGACGTACCAGCCTATGCTCGATGCCTACGATGCAAGCAAAGCTGGGGTCGCCCTGCGCTTCGGTGACCAGGTCCTCAGGCTCAGCTACCTCGCATTCGCCGACAAGTCTTTCTTCTTCCTCAAGTCGGACGAGGACGCGAAGGCGTTCTGGGCGGCTCGTCGTCCATACGATCTTGCGTCTGGAGCGAAGCTCAACGAGAAGGAGAGTTGCGTCACGATTCTGTGGCCGCCGGGCGTGGAAAGAGACTCGTTCGAGTTGATCAAAGAGTTCTGCGATCATTTCAGTGTCAGAGAAGCCTCGACCCCATTCACATGCCTCGGGCGCTTGCTGAGAATGACAGCTGAGCCAGCGAAGGATCTTATCACTCGCCAGGTATCATCGCGCCTGCGCACGGGCTGGGGGCAAGCGGGCCGCTTCCTGTGCCTCTTCGGTCGCGTTCAGATGGTCAACGAGAGGCTACTCGCACAGGTCTGGCCCATGCTGGAGACGGTTCCGCTGCCACAACCGGTTCGCAAGCTCTACACCCAGATACGCAGACGTCTGCAGCCTCTCTTCCGCACCAAGGACGGAAGCACAGTGACGTGGAAGCTGGTCTGCAAGCCAAAGGAACTCGGCGGCTTGGGCCTCCTAGACCCAAAGCTCATGGTTCCGGCCACGTTCGCTAGCTGGCTCTTCCCAACGTTGGCTGATCACGAAGCAAAAGGGGTGTCAGTCTTCATCCGCCATGGATTCGAGCTGTGGCTGCTCCAGACGCACCTCATGAAGCCGGCCTTTGTGTTGTACCTGAGCAGCCATTTGCGCCCGGACATCGCGATTCGAGAAGACACTCGAACCCGCAACAAGTTCATCAGGTTTGTCAAGGAGAGCAAAAGCGAGAGTACGCCGCTGCTAGAAAGCCCCGGCCAGGGCCTGTTCAGCCGCATGTTGGATGCCTGCCTGCGCTTCCTCGCCTTACAGACAGACTTCGATTGGTCCACGCTCAGTCCAAAGGAGGCGGCATCGCTACCCTGGTGGCACGCTTCCTATGTGGCCCAGGACATCTGGCAAGAAAAAGTGGTCAACTACGAGTTGCCAACACTGTACAAGAACGCCGCTCATTACGGCCTGCAAACGTTTGCAGACATGTTCTGGCTCCACCCTCCCTCGTCGTCGTCGCCTTACCACGCAAAGCTTCACAACTTCGTTCCCCATGTCGGGCCTCCGGAAAAGGTAGCCGACATGCTCAGTCACCGTGACAAGTTCCCGCTGGTGCCGCACAAGCCGAACAAGAGCGTGGACAGACATTGGACGCAGCTGCCCAGAATCTGGACAACGTACTTGGAGGCCCTCCCGGCGTCGCTGGTCACCAAGCTGTGCGAGTTCGTGCAACCAGCTCTTCCGGATGCGAGCGTGCAGGTGCAACGCCTCCAGCCATTTCCGCTCGATGCTGGCCCTTTCCCTTGGCGAGCAACTACGATTGGAGAAGTGCCGTGCGCAGATGTACGAACGCAACATTTGCGACTGCATGCCACAACGAAGGCGGAGGTAGCTGTGCCACCCTACGCGCAAGCGACCGCAGTTCGTAGTGCGTCGCAGACTGGCGAGACGCCATTCGATCAATGGGTAGACTCGGAACCGCCCTCGGACCCGGACGATGACCAACGTCTGCTCAACCATCACAGCGCGCAGCCCCAGTCGGCCTATGCTGCATTGGACTGGAAAGCGATCTGGCTTCGTTTCCTCGAGTCGGAGCTCCCAGGCAACGCCCAGGACGCTTGGTGGCTCGTCCTACACGGTAAGGCAGCGGTCATCTACACGATGGTTCACAATCCACACACGAAGATGTGGACGCGACGGAGCTCGTTCTGCCCTTTCTGCCCAATCAAGCACAAGCACACGTGCCAACATGCGTACCTAGAGTGCCCCAGGATTCGCGAGGTCTGGCAGGCTTGTTGGAAGTTGCTACAGATGCTGCTGACCAGCTGTCCAGATTGGAGCAGCTTCACGGCGACCGACATCCTTCAGGGCTTCCCAAGTGTCGAGGCAGGTCTACCGTCGCACCTTGTAGGGCGCTTCAGAGTATGGTTCGCGCTAACACTGGCCCAACTCAGCCGGGTCTACGAAGCATCACAACGGCGCGCTCAGACGATTCCAGCTGCACGCTTGTCTCGCAAGCTCGAAGAGGTACCAGCGATGCTGTTGCAGGACCTTCTGTCACTCGCAATCGGCGACATGCGAGGCCCAGGCCATTTCGCACGCGAGGACGTCGAGAAGCTGTGGATGCAAGAGAATGCTCTCTTCGTGGCCACAGGAGACTCAGTTGGTCTGAGCGAGACGGCTGTACTGCGGTATTCACGAGTCGGTACGCGCCGCAAAGTACCCTCAGCCTCGATCAAGGAGAGCACAGCTGAGGGCTCAGATTGGGATGACGCGACGCCGGAGCCGGAAGCGCAAGACGACGACGTGGTGCTCCCTGTTCGGGACGCGTCCCCTGAAGTCCCGGACGTCCAGAATTGGCGCTTGACGGTTGCTCGGTGCCAGTGCTGTCGGGTGTATCGAAAGCATGAGACTCACACGCTCTTGTGCGTGCAGTGTTGGATCTGCCATTTCCCGGACGTCGAACCGACGCTACCTTACAACGACAGGTGGTTCCGCAGCGACAAGATGGTCTGCGAGTGTGGCAAGGTGCAGGTCGAGCGCCAGCCAACAACTAGGGAACTCAAAAGGGATCGCAAACTCGCACGAGCGAGCGCCAAGCCATCGGGTCAAGTTGCCGTGCCTCCTACGCCGAGACCTATTCGCGGACTGCCAGAGCGTGCAACGAGCAAGGGCAAGGCGCGCGCGCTCTTCCCGTCTCTAGTGCGGCTGACCTCGGCATCCGACTTCGACCAGCCTGCACCACGTCGTGACAAAGGCAAGGCGCGCGCTACGACGATTCTGTCGTCTGGCGAGGAGGATGACTTTGCGCCTGACGAAATGTCGGTCTGCGACTCTAGCTCGTCGGCCTTTTCTGGCGATGTCTCCATGGATGCACTCTTCGACGATGAGCCTGGCCCGTCTCGCCGCGAGCGTCGCCAGGTTGAGACTTACATCACTTCTTTCTTCCGCACGGTGTGATCGCTGGCCCTTGGCACCCGCCATCCGCCGCCTCGTCCGCTGTCGACCAGTGAGCGGGCTCGTGGCCGGCTCCTTCCCCTCTTCAGGTGGCCATGGCGCCACAGATTCCCACTCGCTCTCTGCCTCATTCCGTTGATCTCTTCCTATCACTTGGCGTCTCTTCTCTTTCCGGCTCTCGCTGGGCTACTGGGAACAGCGTGCGGTTACGTCTCCCGCCTGATTGCGCCCTGAGGACCTGGCGAGATGTGCGCCGTGATCCGGGTTTGTCTCTAGCTTTAGGTCTCGTAATAAAATGCTCAGAACCTCGAAAGAACCTTTCAGTGTAGGCGCCTATAATACTAGTGCCGGCTGGGGCGAGCGAGGTTGTGCTGGGTTCGGCTTGGGCGAGGGCTCGTGCGCGAGAAAGGCGTCCCCAAAAAGCTTCTTAGTATTTTTTTGCGAACGATTTTATTTCGACAAGAAAAAAGGAGGGAAAAAAGTAGGCGCAAAAAAGGCAAAAAAAATTCGGGGTGCCGAGAAGAACGACGCGTTAGAATTTTTGAAGCTTGTCGACCTCCACGCAGGTTCGAGCGACGAAAAGGACCAAAAAGTTCAGGGCCGCAGATGCGCAGCAGCGCGTCGCAACAGCCAGGTGATGAAGTCGTCTCCACCTCTCTTGGCCCCTTTGTTCCTTTCTTCTTCACGCTGCTCTCCTTTGTTCGGTCACCGGGTCCTTAAGGGCATGTCTATATAAGCCGCATACAAACCCATTCAGCTCGACGCTCAGCTCCCGGCGTCAGTCGTTCTCTTGTCCATGCATCTCCTCTGATTGCAGCTGGCGCCGCTATCACCGCCACTGTTGGTCAGCTATCGCTCATCGCGCCACCATGTCGCTTCCCTCATCCAATCCGGCTCAAACCGCCAGCGCCAAGAACATGCGCCGAGGGAGCCGAGGGAAGAAACGACGTCCTTCCGTTGTTGATGCCATATCGAATCCGTCGGAAGCATCGCCATCTACGCCGATCAACCGCTTTGCCGCCCGCCAGCATCCAAACGCCTTCTCGCCCTTCAGCTTCAGCTCCCAGAGCGACTCGCCCCGTCTCGCACATCCTGCCTCGCCCTCCGTTATCCTCTTCTCCGGCCCCGCACAGCGCGGCTTCGAGCGCGTCCACGATGACTCTTTCCCGCAGCATCTCCACACGCTCAAGGACCTGGCAAGAGCCAAGTTCAAGTTTGCCCCCTCGACACCCGTCCAGATGAGCTACGTCAACCCAGACGGCATCACATGCGACCTCGACGACGAGCACGACCTCAAGGCACTCGCCGCCCACGCCATCTCGACGCCCAAGCTCAAAGTCAACGTCACCACCGCTGGCGCCTCGTCTGTGCCTCTCGCATCCCATCCGAGCCCGGCTACGCAGCCATCGCTCCTCTCCTCTCCAAGCATGTCATCCCTATCGCTCGACGCCCGCCGTTCCGCTCCTCAGGACGCAACCCTTGACGCTCGAAAACGACAACGGCTGAGCAACCCAAACGGCCACGACACGCAGGCTAGGGAGCAAGACACGCCCCAACAACTCAATACCAGCGACAAGCAAGCGCCACTTCGACCAAACGCCGCCGTTGCCCCTTCCACCGATACGGCTGCTTCTCAGGTCGCGGCCACGCCGGACAAGGTGCGTGCACCTATCCGCTGGGAAGATCGCGAACCTGCCGCGGCTTTGGTGGCACGTCTGTTTCCGGATCTTGGCTCGCAGCCCACTCCTACCGCATCCGCTGCTCGAGCGTCTTCACCTACGCCAGTCCCTTCGGAGCCAGCCGCAGCCACCGCTCACAGCGCGACGATAGGGTCTTCCACACCCGCAGACGAGACCGGGATGGAGCACTTGGAAACGCGACCCACTCCTGCTGAGATCGCGGCCACTCCACAGACGGCTTCTGCTGACGCTTCCATCCCGGCTGAAGCAGCGGCGCCAGCAGTACTAGCAGCGCCAGCCGAAACGACCGCATCGCCAACACCAGCAGCAACCGCAGAAACGGCTGCTGCTGCTGCTGCGTCTCAAACCGCCAAAGTCCCGAAGAAGCGCGGTCGACCGCCCAAGCAGAAGCCAGAGGCCGCAACCGAAGCCGCTGACTCCTTAGCGTCTCACTCGCAAGCTGACGCAGCTTCGCAGAGCTCGGCAGTCTCGGCTGCCAAGCACGGCCGGGTGACGAGGGCCAGCCAGGCTGGGAAGCAGAAGGGCGCTGCTGAGACTGCTGCTGCTGAGGGCCAGCCCAACGGCGTCGCACGCCCGGCTGCAGCATCTGCCCCGCCGATCGCGCCGATCGATGGTGCGGATTCGAGCGAGGCGCCCGCGGCTGTTGACACCGATGCGACGCCCTCAACATCGTCTGCTTCCGTCGCCGCTGACTGTGGCCAAGTTGCTGCGACCAGCAGCCAAGTGGCTGAGCCCTCTCCAGCCGAGAAGCGCGCCGCAGCCGCCAAGCAGAAGCGCGCGTCCAAGGCGGCCGAGCTCAAGGCGGCCAAAGCGGCCGCAGAGGCGGCAGCACCCGCCGCATGTGTTGTCTGTCACCAGTCGCCCGATCATCCGAGGGACGAATGTCCAGTCTGGCGGGGCGGATCGCATGCTATCCTCGCCTTGATCTCCACATACCGATCCAAGACGTCCAAGACCAAGGAGGACAGGGAGAGCGTGAGAATGCTCTATCACTGGCTCGCCCAGCAGTTTGGCGCGCCGCCAAGCGATGCGGATGCAAGCCAGGCTTCCACCGCGTCCTCGCTTGACTCGAATACGGCTGCAGCACCGGCTGCCGATGCATCGCAATCCTCGGTGGCCGACGCGACGCCCGAACAGAATGGGAGGTCGGCTCAGGACGCCGGCACGCCAGCAAGCCTGGCCAAAGCGCCAAACAAGCGCAAGACGGCAGCGAAGGCAGCGCCGACCAAGGCTGCGACAGAGACGGATCTGCCGCCGCCGTCTGGCGTTGCCAAAGAGCCCGCAGTGCGAGCGCCGGCCGCGCGAGGACGCAAGAAGGCCGAAGCAGTTGCTGCGGCACAAGCAGACGCACCGATTGCCGCCGCGCCTCCATCGCCTGCGCCACCTCAACCAAGCTACCCCGGATTACGGGCGCCGTCCGAATCGTCCGAGGCGGAATTGGCCACAAGCCCTTTACTATCGGCGGCACCGCGCGAGACGGACGACATGGACGTGGACCCTCTGCCGACGTCCAACTCGTCGGCCGCGCAGCAGCTCGAGGAGCGCAAGCACAGGATGAAGCTCGCCGAGCGCACGGCGAGCAAGGCGAGCAAGGCGACCGCGCCGAGCAAGACGGGCGCAAAGTCGAAGCGAAAGAGGTCGCCAGCGTCGAGCAGCTCGAGCTCTTCGCGCGACACGAGCTCAGAGTCGTCGGACGGTGGTGATAACAGCGACTCGGGCGGTGAGTCGGACAAGGGGACGCGCGGGGACACGTCGACGCGAAGCAAGGGCGGCTCGAGGAAGTCGACATCTCGTGCGAAGGCGGGCGCTGCGAAGATGGGCGCTGCGAAGGTGGGCGCTGCGAAGGTGGGCGCTGCGACGTCGTCGTCGTCGTCGTCGTCGGACGGGTCGGAGTCTTCGGATTCCGACTCGTCGACCGAGACGGAGAGCGAGAGCGAGGCTCAGGAGGCGGCGCCAGCGGCGGAGCGCGCGAGGGCGAACGGAGGGAGACGTGCGAGCCAGCTCGTGAATCCTTTTATGCGCGGGCTGACGCCGGTGTCGACGGGCGCAGCGAATGGGAGTGCGCCGAGCACGAGCCAGAAGACGAAGCCGTTTCTGCGGCTGTCGGAGCTGAAGCCGGCGGCGCTGCGGCAGAACTCTTCGCAGCCCGGATCGCCGCCGAGTACGGGCGCTTCGACGCCAGTGAGTGGTGCGGCGCCGGCGGTTGAGGCTACGGAAGAGGCTACGGAAGAGGCTCAGAACGCTCCAGCCTCCGAGAACGAGAGCGACGCTTCGGAGTCTTCATCATCATCGTCGTCGTCGTCGTCGTCGTCGTCGTCGTCCGAGGACGAGGCGCCTGGACGACGCACGCGGGCGAGCGCGCGCTCCAAGGCTGCTAGCGACGAGACGAAGCGTATGGGCCGCCAGGCGCGCGCCTCGTCTGCCACGCCGGCTGCGTCCTCTGCGCCTGCCAAGACGCGACGCAACGTGTTCTCGTACTTTTCACAGTCGTAAAGCTCATCAATGATTACGAACGTTTCGCGAGTCGAATGTTGGAGGTGAAGGGTGACGAGGGTGTAGGCTAGTAGTACAGACGTTGAAGTTTTGGTTGATCACCGTTGGGCAGCAGCTGACGTTTGGGGATGGGGATTTGGGCCGAAGCGTATTCGTTTCCGTAGATGAGGCGGCCTACTTTGGGCATGACGTTGTACTTTAGCGTAAAGGTGGCGTTTTGGATGGGAGCGAAGGAGCGGCCGACTTCGCGGAAGCCGTACTTGTTGGTGGCGGAGTCGAGGGCGATGTGTGCGTCGTTCTTGGAGCGCAGGATGCGGTCCCAGATGACGACCTCGTTGGAAGCCTAGTTGGACGCGCAGAGTCGAAGTGATTGAGTGATGATGAGTCGAGATGATGTGCAAGAGGGGCGATGGTGGAGCGAGACTTACATGGTTGGAAGAGGAGTAGTTGGCGGCGATGGAGACGAAGATCTGTTTTGTGTTCCAGTCGAAGAGGGGAGCAAAGTCTGCGTCGATGGAGAAGGAGGTCTGGACAAAGTCTTGGATGTTGCGGTCCATGTGCCAGGCTGCCTTGGCGCGGACGACCTCGAGCTGGTTGATGCGGAGCTTGCCCGTGGGAGAGTGGCGCGGGTGGGAAGCGAGGTCGATGAGGAGGACGAGGACGAGGACGATGGTGGTTGCGAGCGCCGAGACGGCGTTGAGTCGCGAGAGCGTGCTGTGCATGGTCAGCAAGGCAATCGCAGGCGAGGTCGTACGGCAAGATGGTGGTGGGTGCGAATAGAGCCGTGCACTCGCAAAGAGGCCACGTCGCAGATCAACTCTTCTGTGGGAAGCGCCGCTGGACCCTGTTCTGATGCTCGCATCGCTCGATCCCCTGACGCCGATCTTGCCGATGATTGCATTGATTTTTTGTGCCAAGATCGTGGCGGTCTAACAAATGCTAGCCCACCGATCGGCTGAGACTGCAGAGGGGCGTGGCTGATGCGCTCTAAATCGTGACGTGCATGGATAGCAGCGCGAGCTCGGCGCATCCGAGGCATGCCGACGCTGTGCCATCGGCCCGCGACGACGAAACAAGGTTTGCGCATGGAAGGATGGAATCAAGCTTCTCGGCCTCGCCCTAGCCGAGGCAAGAGTGTTGTTCAGAATCGGACGGGGCGGGCTGGCATGAGACACAAAGGAGAGACCAAAAAAAAGAACAAAAGAAAAAGCATAACGTCATTGCTGCTGTTGGCGATCCCAAACGCTCTCACGCTGCCACGATTCGTGCCAAAGAAAGTTCGGATGGCAGCCGGAGCACATGAGGCACTCGGGCGCAACTTCGGCTCCTCCGCAACTCGATTCGATTCGCGATGCATCCCAGCGTGCTTGACCGGTGTGGGAAAAAAAGGGAAGACAACTGCGTGACTGCGATCGCATGTACGCCATCCCACGCGCCCTGCAGAGTGTCTTGGTCGGGCGAGCGCCGACGACTCAGTTGAAAGCGAAGCGGCGAGCGTACCGTGGAAACGAGCGCCTTCCATTCGATCGAGTACGCGCCTATTTCCACCGCCGCTTCTGTCTCCCGCTCTGTCTCTCTCTCATGCAAGGTTTCCAGCCGCCTAGCGAAATTCGAGCACGAGCCGCCCAAATCGCCGCACCGCTCCTTTCCCACCGGCACACCAAATCAACTCGAATCGATTCGGATCGTCATCGGCACGCGCTCACCCACCTCGGGCAATTCGCAGTCGCAGCCCTGCTGTCGTCGTCGTCGTCGTCGTATGCCGTCGTCGCCGTCGCCAGCCCAGCTCTCCCACCCACCATCACCATCACCACGCGTTTCCCTATCCCTCCATAGACAATCCTCCACCCTCGAGATACGGCCCTCGTCGCCTCTCGCCTTGGCGCTCTGGCATCGGCTTCAGACATACACACGCAAGCGCGCGCGCGTCGTTGCCCAACCATGTCGAGCTCAGCAGCAGTCGCAACTGCGCACGATCCAGCGCTCGACCTGCTCCCCTCGGAGCTGCAGGACACCATCATGGAGCAGAAATTCGCCCAGATCCGCGAACAGCGTCGCGAGGCCCATCACGTCCTGAGAGAGGCGAAACAGCGTACGCGCAACCAGCAGACCGACCAGCAGATCCTCATGCTAATGCAGACCGACGAGCGTCTCGCCGCGCTCCTCTCCCAGGCGGCAGACTCGATGCGTGCCCTCCTCCCCGTCAAGCCGCCATCGCCCGACACCGTCCGCCTCGCTCCATCCGACACCTCCTCGGCACCGGCACCGGCCTCCTCCTCTTCCTCTTCGTCACCCGCCGTCGAGCCCACCAACGGCGCCAGAGCCTTCGAGGCCAAGGCGCAGCAGTGGTTCTCCATCCTCAACGAGGTGCAGTACTCGCTGCGCAGCGCAGTGCGCTATCTGCGCGACTCGAACCTCGCCCCGCTCACCTCTCCCGCCGCTCCCGAAGCGCGCCTCTCGGGCAACGCAGGCTCTGCCGCACGCGCTCACAACATCTCGCTCCTCGACGCCTTTGTCGACCTCGCAGGCATCGACGGCCCCACCTTCAAGCTGCCACCAGCCGAGCCTCCATCCACCTCGTCTCGCGCAGCATCCGCCACCGCCTCCCCGCTCTCGTCCGAGCCCGCACTCAGCATACATGCGCTACGCGAGCGAGACCGCAACTGGAAGGCGCTCTCCTCTTCGCTCCAGCACATGCACTCCGACTCCAAAATCGCAGCCTCTCCATCGTCAGTACCCCAAACCGCCCAGCGCACATCGCCGTCGATCGAAATCTCGCTGCTCGAGACCATCCGCAACGGCTGCAGCTCCGATCGCATCCTCATCGACGCGCTCGTCAACACCAACAGCATCGCGCAGTAGTCGCCCTGCGCTCGCGCGCTTGCTTCCGGGCTTGCGTCCATACCCTTGACCCTCATGCATCTCGGTCGTGTATAATCCAGTTCTCTTTGCATAGCATCCATTTTTTGGACGAGCCAACCCGTCTTGCGCCAAGCACGTAGACTTTGAGGCACTGGCAACGCGCTGAGGAATTTGTTAGACCGTCAAAATTGCTTCGACTTGCCTGGGCGCGCTGAGGTGTCACTCGACTCGATTCGAGATTGCCACAGCGCACAGGTGAAGGCGCGCGCGTGTGTTGTTCCCAGCTGCCCTTTCCCTTCCCCCGACCAACCGCCGCCGCCACCGCCGCCGCCACCGTCGTAGCCAACCGCATCGCAACCATGTCGCGCCCCACGCAGTCGCGCGCACAGACCGAGGCCAACGCCAAGATCCTCCGCGCCCTCGTTAAGCAGCCGGACAACAAGGTGTGCGTCGACTGCAAGAAAAACGACCCAAGGTGGGCCTCCTGGAACCTTGGCTGCTTCCTCTGCATTCGATGCTCCGGCATCCATCGCTCCATGGGCACCCACATCTCCAAAGGTACGTCTTCCACACCGTTTCCCGCCATTTGAACAGCTCACTGACTCACCTTGTGGCGGCCGGCCAACTGGCATACAGTCAAGTCGATCGATCTCGACATCTGGACACCCGAGCAGATGGAGTCGGTGCAGAAGTGGGGCAACCGCCGCTGCAACCTGTACTGGGAGGCACATCTCAAAGCCGGCCACGTTCCCGCAGACCACAAGATCGAGAGCTTCATCAGGTCCAAGTACGAGTCGCGCCGATGGGCCAAGGATGGCCCTCCGCCCTCGGATCCTGCCACCCTCGATGGTGGTGCCGCTTCCGCAACTCCAGCGGCCGCAGCAGCTGCTGCTCCGGCTGCCTCCAACAGTGCCGCTCCAGCTGCGGCGCGTGCACCCGCCGTTGATCTGCTCGACGACCCAGCACCGGCGCCGGCGCCTTCTGTCGCCTCAGCCTCCAACCGCGCTGCCGCTGCACCCGCTGCACCCGCTGCTCCCGCCGCCGCCTCCAAGCAGCCCGGATCCAGCTCGGGTCTCTTTGATCTCGACTGGCACGAACCCTCGGCGGCTCCCGCTGCCACCTCGCCCACCTCGCCAACCAACCCATCGGGCGCCAGAGCCAAGAACGACATCATGAGTCTCTTCTCCGCCCCACCCCCAGCCGCCAACCGTGCGCCCGTTGCGCAGACCACCAACGCATCCGCATTCGACATGGCCCCGCCCGCCGCCGCTGCTTCCAACCCATGGTCAGCCCCAGCCGCACCAGCGCCTTCCTCCAACCCGCTCTTCGACACCGCGGACGTATGGAGCTCCGCCCCAGCTCCCGCTGTCCAACAGTCGCAGCCGCCAAAGTCGGATGCGTTCGCCGACATCTGGGGCGACTTCAAGTAGACTTGCGGCCCTCCTCATGCTCATGTATACTCCCACGCTCGAATTCACACACACACACACACATACACACACCCCTTACGCTCGAATGCAGTGAGATTTCTCCGTCAACGCCGCGTGGCGGTCGAGTCGTTGGTGGTCTCGTTGTCGTCGTCCGAGTTGAACAATGTGGCGTTGTTCTCGAGGCCGAACAGCACATCGTCGCGCCGGCGCGAGAGCAACGCGGCCTCCTCGACCAGCATGGCGCGGTATCGTTGGTCAATGTGCGAAGTGCCGTTCTTGGAGCTTCGGCGTGCGCCTGCGGCTGCGCGAGCTGGCAGTCCCGAACGCACGCCGCCATCCTGCACCAGATTCGTCTCGCTCTCCGCCCTGCCCGGTGCACCCGTGGTGGCGGCGTTGGGTGCACTTGCCTCGCTGTCGCTGTGCGAGCGCGCTGTTGCGCCAGCCTCGCGGACTACGGCCTCGAGCTGAGCTGGTCGTGCCACTCCACCCTCATCCAAGCGCTTTGCGCCTAGGCGCGGACTCGCAAATCGGTTCGAGGCGGTGCGGTGCTTGTTGGGGATCACCATGATCGGTCCGTCGTCGTCGTCGTCGTCGTCATCGTCGCGTGCATCGATGGGGTGCTCATCGTTGCGCTCAGCTTCCAGCGCCTCGCCACCGTCGTCCTCGTCGTCGGCATCGTGCTCATGCACCGCCGCGGAGGCAGCCGCGATGCTCGCGTCACCAATAGGCGAGTGCGACGCTGTCTCCTGCACCGCCAAGCTCGGCGGCGGTGGCGGTTTGGGCGACGCAGCCGGTGCAGCTGTCTTGGTCGAAGCGGCGCCAGTAGCAGTGTACATCGTGCGGCTTCGACGTGTCTCGGCCTCTGCGCGCTCGCGCTCCTCATCCAGACGGTCGCGGTGCTCCTCAAAGACGAGCGACATCCATGTGCCCAGGAAGCCGATCACCTGCTTGGCCTCGGGCATGAGCGACGACATTTGCAAGAAGCCGTGACTCCAGCCTTCGATGATGCGCATCTGCACCCAGTCCTCGGCCGACTCGTTTTCGATCGGATCCGCTGCCGCCATCCTGGCGTTCGCCGCAGCGATGGGCGTCGTCCTCAACCCCTCGCCGAATCGCGCCGACGCCATCGCCCTGCGACGCTCGAGATCGGCCTTTTTGGCGAGCTTGGCCTCGCGGATGCGCCCAGCCATGATGACCGTGTCGTCGCACAGCGGATCCTTTTCGCCGCAGATGAAGAGGACGGGCGGGAACTCGGCGAGCAGATGCGCGGGCGCCACGACGGGCGAGAGAAAGTAGTCGTGGTCCAGATCGGGCTGCCGGCGCGGACCCACGTACAGAATGGCCATGGCACGCAGCATGCCCTGTGTGATGATGCGGTCCTGGAAGTAGCCCGCCATCGAGGTGACGGTGAGGCGCGTGTTGAATGGCGCGCGCTTCTGCTCCTTGTTGCGGCTATCGGCCGCCTCGGCCGCCTTCTGCAGCGCCTTCTGATGCTTTTCGAAGCGCGCCTGCTCACGCTTCTCCTCGCGGTCGGCTACTTCGTCGAGGTAGGCCTGCTGCGCCACCTGGCCCCACGGCAGGCCGCCCTTTTCCCACGAGGGCGTGAGCGCAGACTCGGTGTACATGCGATCGTACGTCGAGTCGGACGGCGGCGTCGACGATCCATTCTCGTCCGAGGTAGGCTCCACTTCGGCATAGCGCGCGCGCTCGTCGAGGTGCAGCTCGGCGGTCTGCGTGAGCGATTGGTACGAGCGCGGATCGCGTGCACGCTCCTTGCTTCGGGCACGCTTCGCCTCGACTTTCTTGCGCTCGGCGGCACTGGTGGCATTGGCGACGCTCGCCAGATTCGCCGCCGACCGACGCCTAGCCGAGCGGAGCGACGACGAGGATGGCGAGGCGGGCACACTCGGGTGCTGCGCGAGATTGTCCAGGTTGACTTCGCTCTGCTGGCGCAGGAGACGGAGGTGCTCGGGCTTCATCCAGCTGGAGAAGCCAAAGTTGAGGCTCGGATAGCTGAGTACCATGCCGATGGGTTTGGGCAGTGGTGGCGGCTGCTGCCTTTGTGCGTCCGAGCGCGCGGCGGCGGCGCTGTAGGCGAGCTGGATGCGCGGCTGCGGGTACTCGATGATCTTGAGCACGACGCCTGTGGCGAGGTTGCCGCCGGCGCTGTCGCCAGTGAGGAGGATACGGAAGTTGGGCGAGCCCGACATGCCGATGACACTGCCGGCGGTCAGATGGAGGGTGCGGTAGAGGTCGAAGCACTCTTCGAGTGCAAAGGGGTACGGATACTCGGGCGCCTTGCAATAGTCGACGGCGAGGACGGGTTTCTGCATCTGCTTTGCGAGTTGGCGCAGACGCTCCTCGTGGTGCTGCGGCGACATGCAGATGTAGCCGCCGCCGCAAAAGTCGAGCACGAGCTCCTCCTCCATGCGCAGCTGGCGCTCGCTTTTTGGGTAGAAGAGCCAAGCCTTGGTGGGGCGTGTGTGGTGTGCGCCGTGCTCGGGGCGCGGGATGAGCAGCGGTCGGGCGATGGGCAGCGAGGGGCGATGAAACCAGGTGACGAGGCGAACGTAGGGGTTGGTGGTCTTCTCCCACGTGGTGCGCATCATCTCGACGGTGCAGAAGGCGCGGTATTTCCTGAGCTTCTCGTCGGCCTCGTTGGCGTAGACGACGTAGTAGGCGGAGAAGACGAGGCTCATGATGTCGCGCAGCCACTTGGGCTTGATGTTCATGGCTGTTGCGAAACCGGCGTCGAGCGCCGTGACGAGCCAAGTGGTGCGGTAAAAGTTGCGCGAGTACATTCTCGCGAGCGGCTCTGGAGCGCCGAAGCCGAGGAGCGAGTCGAGGTGACGGATGGTGTAGATGCCTACGGAGCTGAGGACCACGATCTGCCATGGCGAAAAGCGTTTGAGCTTGGCGTTGATTCTGCGGATGAGCGGGCTCGGGCCATCGCGGTTGCCCGTGGCGAGGAACCAGAGCCAGAAAAAGATGACCGAGAAGATCTGAACACGCTTGAGCTTGGTCGACGGCCGACCGAGCAGATGGTCGATCATGGCGGGCTCGTGGGCTCCGGCCTCGCCTTTCGGCCCAACGACTGCTGCGTTGAGGGTGGAGGCGTTTCGAAGGGAGCGCGTCGATTGCTAGTGTTAGCACTTGATCCAGGTGCGATGGTGTGTGATGGTGATCATGAAGCAGGCCTCTGGTCGATTCGTCGGCCTAGGTGGGGATGACGGTGCAGCGGCAAGGGGTAGCGAGAAGGTCGAGTAGATAGGTGTGTGTCACTTTGACTTGCTGCTGCCAACCGGGGCCTGACAGGGTTCAAAAAACGCAGAGTCTCTCGAGGTGGCTCCACCGCAATCATCTCGGCATCGTGGCTTGCGGCGGCGGACACGTGAAAAGCACCACCACCTCTGACACATTTGAACAGCAGCACGCCAGTCAAGGGGGTTTTATCCGACGCACGCTTGGATTTGTCGCCGTCAGCTGCTGGTGCATGCACGCGTGCATTTCACACTCGCCCTGCCCTCGTCATCACTCACCTGCACACCAAGGCACCAGCATCAGCATGTGAGGCTTCCAGAAACAAGGAAATTGATTCTTGTCCAAGCATTTAGGTCACGACACAACACAAGTTGCATGGCGGCCCGTGTATCCGATCAAGGAGGCCATGTATTTACAGCGATAGAGCGTGAAAGAGAGAGAGATCGAGTGACAACAGAGAGAGCAGCAGCAGGAACCCATGTGTCCGACCACGCGACCGACTACGACCACACATCGAGGAGGAGCCTGGAGCGCTCCTTGAGCAACTTCATCTCCTTCTTGGCCTCGTCAGCCGATCCCTTGGCCTCCTCGAGGATCTTGGCAAAGACGGCCTCCACGTCGTGCGCCATGCCCTTGGCCTCGCCGCAGATGTAGATGTACGCCTTGCGCTCGAGGATGTCCTCGGCGATCTGCTTGCGTCGCTCCCAGATGAGGTCCTGCACGTAGATTTTGGAGCCGTCCGGCTTGAACTTTTCGCGCGAGAGCGACGTCTCCATGATGAACTTGCCGCCCAACTTCTCGGCGTACTGCGGCCACTCGTCGCGGTAGAGGAAGTCCTCGTTGGCGCGACGGCAGCCGTAGAAGAGCCAGATGTTGCCCCACTCCTTGAGCGCCTCCTCGGCCGACTTGCCGCCCTTCTCCATGGCCTTTTCGGCGCTGCAGACGCGATCCTGCACAAACGAGCGGAAGGGCGCCACGCCCGTGCCGGGGCCGACCATGATCACGGGGATCTTGGGCGAGGTTGGCAGGCGGAAGTTGGATCGTCGGATGTGGATGGGTGCGCGATGCTGGCCGTCGTTGGTGTAGACGCCGCGCGGGCCGGCGAGCAGGTACTTTGGCGTGCCGAAGCGCGGATCGTTGGGGCCCGTGGGCTGCTCGCCGTTCTTTTCCATCTTGATGCTGCTGATAAAGTTGGTGGCGAGGCCGTGGATCCAGGGCGACTGCTTGGAAGCCTGGTAGCGCAGCACGACGGCGGTGATGTGCACCGACTTGGGGTGCATCTTTGGGCTCGACGAGATCGAGTAGAAGCGAGGGCCGACGCGCGGCAGGTCGGAGATGACGCGGTCAAAGGGGATGTTCCACGGCTTGATGGCGCTGACGTCGGCCTGCAGGTCGTCGCCGGCCACCCACTGCATGGCCTCGGCGGTCTTGAGGAGGCGGCTGCCGATGTCGGCGTGGAAGGTGTCCTTGTTGGCGCAGATCTGCTCGAGCTTGGCGCGGATGTCGGGCGAGGGTGCATACTTGGCAAAGTTGTTGAGCGTCTGGCGCGAGGCGTGGCTGGTGATGTCGAGGTAGTGGCGGAAGACGGCTTCGTAGGTGGTGGGTACGGGGAAGGGCACCTTTGCGAGCGTGGGGTCGAGCGACTCGACGTCGATGACCGTGTGGCGCTTGTCGAGAAGGCCCAAGACGGCGAGGACGCGCTCGACCTCCTGCTCCGGGTTGTGCGCCCACACGGCGATGTGGTCGCCGTGCTGGTACGAGATGCCGGATCCTTCGATGTCGAATTCGACGTGCACGCAGGTTCGGTCTGCGGTGCCCTCGACGAAGAGCTCGCGCGCCTGCTTGACGACGGCGTTGTAGGGGTTTTTGGCGTCGTGGATGCCCTTGGTGCCGAGGAGGGCGCGGGCGGAGAGCTCGCCGTGGTAGACCTTGTCCTCCGGGTGGTCTGCGAGCTCGGTGACCTTGAAGTCGGGCACGTCGCCTCCGCCACCCTCTTCAAAGTTGAGCGAGGAGGCGAGCGCGTCGAACATGGAGTCCTTCCATGCGAGGTAGTCTTCCTCCATGCTCTTGTCGTCGTCGCCCTCGCCGCGCTCGCCGATGCGCTTTGCGCCGAGCGACTCGAGTCGTGCGTCGAGCTTGCGTGCGACGGCGTTGAAGTGCTCGTAGGTGCGATTGCCGAGACCGAAGATGACGTAGTTGAGGTTCTCAAGGCGGTCGCTGCCGTTGGAGAACTCGGGCGAGTCGTTTTCGATGAATTCCATGAGGCCGACGGCGTTGTCCGTAGGCTCACCCTCGCCGTAAGTGGCCATGACAAAGACGGCGACGCAGTCTTGGGGCATCTGGTCGAGCTTTTCGAACTCGTACTCTTCGGGGTCGAGGACGAGGGAGGAGGTGCCGAAGCGAGCCTTGGCCTCCTTGGCGAGTTTGGTGGCATACTCCTCTGCGGTGCCGGTCTGGGATCCGTAGAAGATGGCGATGCGCTTCTTCTGCGACTTGAGCTTGGAGACGAAGTCGGCGCCGCCCTCGTCGGTAGCAGTGAGGGCTGCACCGTTGGCGAGCTTGGAGCCCGTGTCCTTTGCTCCGCCAAACAGAGACTCGCGGAAGAGGTAGAGGACGGCGAGGAGGCCGCCGAGGCCGAGCACGATCAGGTCGAGCTGCGAAGCCATGATGACGCGGGAATGGGAATCGGGGGGCTACGTATGAACAAGGCGATCCGTACAGGGGAATGTACCGGTCGTAAGCAGTTAGATTTGTTGTTATCGTCGCCCGACGTCGCTGGCAAAAGGGGAGGTGGTGACGAATGTGAAGGAGGGAGGAATGAAAACGGGGTAGCCGACAATACGGAGCGGATGAGCCGAGCTAAAAGCGTGGTGGTGATGTGGCGGCTGAAAGCTGCTGCTCGCTCGGTCGCTCGCTCGGTCGCTCGGAATTGCGGTGCTGGTGTGATGCGCAGAAGAAGAAAAAGGGCCGGCCTCGAGGGCGCTGCTGCTCAGCTGGCGGGTTTGGGGATTCCCTTTTTCCGAAATCCATAAGCTGGTTGCGCCGCTTCTGCAGCCACGACTGCTGGAGGAGCCGCGGTGTGGATTCCGATGCGGGGCCCGTCGCCGCCGCGAGTCGCTCCGTGGTTTGGCCGAGTTTTCCCAGCTTTGGCGCAGTGGGTGGGGGCCCTTCTTTTTTTCCTTTGACGCGCCTCGCTCGTCTTGGCTAAGCCGTCGTTGGGCCACGTCGACGTCGCCGCTTTGGTCGCCTCGGATCGGAGAGACGCTGCGATGCGCTCGGCCGCGCTTCCCGGTGGTCACCCTCTGCGAGCATGACGGGCGCAAGTGTGTAAGCTCCGGTCAGGCTGGTGGCTACCGCCACCACCGCCGTTGCGGAAGCACACCCGTGCTCAGCTGCCACGACACCTAGTGTCGGTCAGAAAGTGACGAAGTGGAGCGCAGCAGTGGGATATCGCGGCGGCAGCAGCCAAGAGGTCCAAGGATAGGGTCGAGCTTCGGTGTCGGATGAGCCGCTCCTTCGCTCCTTTGTCGGTATTCGCGGCGTCGCGTCTCGGCAGCCTTACACGGACGAGAGCAGCGACCCAACACACCCGCGCAATCCGCGCCCCCCGTCAATCCCACCTCGTCACCTCGCCGCACGCCAATAGCTTCGCTCTGCAGAGGCCCGCATTCCGCACACCACAACGTCCCTGACGAGCGAGCTTTCACGTAATCGTCTTTTCTCCGCCATCGAGCCATGAGTACCTTGACAACTGGCGAGGATGAACACGCTTCCGCACTTCGCGTGGCCGGCACCCTGGGCCCCGCATGACTTCTGGCTCCACAGATCGGCAAAAGTGGTCTGAGTTGGGATTTAGCCGCCTTTTGGCCCCCGTTCATCGTCATGGTCGAAATTGGTCCACTTCCCTTCCGAGATTCTCGACGGAGCTGGCATCATCCCTCATGAGGCTCGGTCCAGGCAATAAGTTGTGTTCGGCTGTAAGGTGGCTCCAAGCGATGTTGTGCTGCGTCCGTAGTGTAGTGGTTATCACGTCTCTTTCCCAAATGGCCTCGAGCCCGCGCGACAAGAGGAGGGCACGGGTTCGAACCCCGTCGGTCGCATTTTTTCGCGCATCCGCCTTGCCGCCGTCATAACCATTTTGTTCCGACCATGCCGCAATCACAGTCCTGCACCCACGCATGCCATCGTACACTGGCACCCCTCCTTTTGGTATCAATCAAATGCATTCCATACAACACTGTAGACTGCATATCGCCACATGATCACACGCCAAAGTAGACCGTCGAGACGGCGCGCAAGATGCGGTCGAGGTTCGACATGCGAGCACGTCGACCCGACGCAATGTCGTCCACGGTCTGCGCCTCGATCTTGGTGCCAATCGCCGCGTACACCGCGCATGCTGCCTTGAGACCCGCGCGTGCCGGTCGATTCGGGATCTGGCCCAGCGCAGGGTACGCCTGATCGTAAAGTCGACGCGACATCGCCAGCAGTCGGAGCGCATACTTGCGCACCTCGCGAGGCTCGACCGCTACCTCGGCCTCCTCGGCATCCTCGGCATCCTCTACTCCTGCCTTGCCGACGGCGGCGCTGCTACGTTGGGGCACGTTGATGCGGCCGTGCAACAGAGCCTCCTGCATCCCGCGATCCGCCTCATCAAACAGCTCGGCAGGAAGGTAGCATCGGCGCAGCTCGAGCGCATCTGGCACCACGTCGCGCGCAATGTTGACCAACTGCAGGCTGACGCCCATGCGGCGCGCCTCGTACAGCAGCGCATGCATGTCCGCAGGTTGGGAGAGATCGAGCCTGGCTGCCGGTGTGCCGCCTGCGGGGGACGATGGCTTCCCGTCGCGACCGCCCGCTGAAGTGCCTTCAAGGGCGATCTTGCGATCGACTTGCAAATCGAGGGGCACCGCCGATCCGCAACGGCCGAGGATGACGCGCGTGCACATTTCACCCACGACGCCCGCGACGCACTGCGAATACTCGACGAGGTCGTCCATGGTGGCCAGACGCGTGCGCTGGTGCGCATCTGCATGTTCGAAGCGCAGATCGGTGGCGTAGCCCTCGAGCATCTCGTACCACAGACGCTTGGGGATGTACTGTGCAAGCGGCGCTATTGATGCTGCGGCTGCACGCACGTCGTCCTTGACGCCCTCGGCCAATGCGACCGAGGCGAGCAGCTGACGCATGCGATGGCTGATAGGCATGGCAGCCTCGCCGGCTGCCTCGAGCGCCTTGGCGTCGGTGTCCGACTCTGCGTAGATGGCATCCACGATACGTCTGATCACGTCGAGGTTGTGCGCTTTCGCCTCGATGCTCTCTGCCTCGTCGTCGACGAGATCGTCAGCGACGCGGCAGAAGGCGTAGAGGCAGCCGAGATCGGTGCGCAGATCCCATGGCAGCAGCAGACTGGCGGCGCTGAAGGACTTGGAGGCGGCGCGAAGCACGCGCAAGGACGCCGAGAGATCGCGAGGCTCGACACACGCCGAGAGCGCGGTGGTGAGGTGTGGACGATGGTCGGAGCGGAGGAAGGCGTTCCAGAGCTGGGCGTAGGTGGATGCGGCGCCGAGCGGCAGGTAGCTCGGAGACAGGGGAGCGCGGTTGGATGCAGCGGTCTGCCTGCAGATGGCGACGCAGCGGTCAAAGGTGAAGCAAGCGCTGACGAGGATGATGTTGGTGACGAGGAAGAAGAGCATCTCCTCGACTGGGAGGTCCGGGATGGGAAAGATGTTGAGCGAGGTGGCCTCGTTGATGTGCCATGTTCCGCGGCGGAGGGCGTAGACGTCGGAGCCCCACAGATACGCCGTAGGTGCCATGACGGAGAGGGCGAAGGGCAAGAAGCCGGCGCGGAAACCCATGTTGCAAATAAAGTCGATGGATCCCCACAGGAGCAGAGCGAGGGGCAACGAAGCCCACCAGGCGATCATGCCGAAGTAGTACGAATGCGTATCCGGTACGGCGAGTCTGAGGCCGAGGAGAAAAGGCAAGAGGAGAGCGACGAGGGTGGGCGTAGCGAGGCTGCGACGGCGGCGGCCATCTTGGTTGGTAGGAGCGAGGAAGAGGTTGGGCAGATGCCACCTTGTGAGGAGGGTGCACCAGAGCGTGGAGATGAGACTCTGGATGATGAAGAAGAAGTACTCTTCGATGGGGACGTAGCCGATGGTGAACCAGATGCAGTGGCGGTGGTAGGACCAGGCGCGATTTTTGACGATGAGGTTGTCCCAGGGCGTTGTCCAAACGAAAGCGATGATGGGCAGCAGGATGAGCTTGGCGCGGTCGAGTTTGGTGAGGAAGGGCCTGGCGATGAGAAAGAGGAGCGCGCAGAGCGGGAGGGTCCAAAGCAGATGGAAGTGGCGGTAGCTGAGAGTGCAAACGGGCGCTTGCGCGTTGGGGTGGCTGGCGGTGGTCATGGCCGTGGTGAATTGTGGGCTGTTTCAGCGCGATCCTGCCAATATTCCGGGACGGGGGAGAGAGCCGCTCTGGGCTGGAGGAAGCAACGACGGATGTTTGTGAGGGTGCCACCGGGTATGATGGTGCGCGGATGCTTAAATACGGAGCATGTCGAGATGGCACTCGGCGCTTGATGTCGTCGGCCGGATGATGCAGCGAGCGATGGAAAAAAGCGAAGGTAGCAGGTGGACCGGCGGCTGGGGCCAGCGGCGCTTGCTCGGTCGGCAGTGGAAGCCACAGGGTGGCAGACAAAGCCTTTTTGCGCGATCGCTATCGAGGCGGATATGGTGGGTGCCACAGTAGCCGACAGGGGAGGAGGAGGAGGAGGAGAAGGAGGAAGAGAGAGGAGGAGGTAGGGAGAGGGAGGAGTGAACCCTTAGGTCATTCCGATCCGATTCCACTCTACGATCGGGAGAAGGAGCGCTTCGGCACAGAGACGGCGCGCCAACGACGATGTGCAGCCAATGATGGAGGAGGCGGAGAGGGAGAGACGGAGACAGAGAGAGACTGCATCGGCTGCCCCGAAGGTGAGGTGCGGCGAATCTGCATGCAGGTCACACGGCACAGCGATACGCGAGGCAGAGGTGGAGCGAATCCGAAGAGGGACGACGCGCAACGCATGCCAGCGTCACTCGACAGAAAGCCGGCCGTTGTTGTTGGTGCCTGCGGGCCGACGACGAGGGAATTGATGGAAAAGCGATTTGTTTTTTTTTCCCTTCATTTTTCCCTGCTCTGGCGCGCGGCGGTTCTGACAGGCACGTTAATTGCTCCTTGGACGTCGAGGCAGCCAGCCATGCACGGCCCGATCTGCAGCTGGTCCATGCGTCAGGGTCCACTCGCTTACGACGGCATGTCATGTTGATACTGCGCAGCCGCAGTGTGGTGCGCGTTGGTTTCCAGTATCTTGTAGACGTGCACCGGGCAAGGCGATGATGGAATTCTGCTGAGGATCTCGTTGGTAGAAGAGCATACTGGGTGCAGAAGCGGGCGGCGATAAGAGGGCGGCGGTTTGTGACGATGATCGACCGAGTGACTGTTCGTCGGGACCCTGATGATCCGCGCAGCTGACTTCTTTACGTCCTGGCCAAGAGAAAACGGGAAGAGGTGATCCTGGCTCGCGTTCTCACGGTCTTTGAGGCGGAACCTCTGTGACCTCCGTGACGGCATGATAGGATGATTGGTTGCGCGGAATGGCCGAACTGGCAGGGTGCTGTTGTCGTTGCGCGACCGGAGTGCTTGGCGTCAAGTGATGCGTGATTGAGGTTGAGGCGAAGATTGTTGGTGGATCGGATGCTTGCCGCGCAATCGATCAGCTGGACCAGAGCAAGAGAGGCAATGCCGGCCAACAGCGGAACGAGGGGCGAGGTGGCCGGAATGGAAGCATCACGGTGCATGATTTTCGACTTGCCATGTACGGTCGGCTCGTCGGCTCCGTGGGGTTTTGCGCCCGAGGAGCTGCTGCATTAAATATTGTAAGCGAGATCACCGGTTCTTCGACCTTTGCAGCTCGGCTTGGCGGACAGCTGACGTTTATGAAACCCCAAAAAACCACGCTAAGCCAGCTAGCCAACCCGTTCCGTCGCAGGCGGTTTCAAGGCGATACGGCGATACGGCTAGATCTCGAGTGACGGGCTTGCAGAGAGTCGCATGCTGTTCCCCAGTGCCTTGGGGTGGAGCATCGTTGGCGTGAAAGAAGGGGTTAAGCGGGCACTGGCCATTGCGGAATTTGTTTGTTTGCAGCTGCATGCCTCTCTCCCGGCCTGTCTCAGCCAGCTGCAACGTGCTCGCGCCAATCCACCAAACAAGGTAGCAGTCCATGGTTTCGGCATGGTCAGGGCAAGGCAGAGCGATCTCTTCGTCTCTCTCTCTGCACGCAGCGCTGCGTACGTTCTGAACAATATCCAGTTCGGATAAGGGTGCGCGACCGACATCCGATCCGGCGCAACTGATCTTGCGAGGCGCGATTCTTGGCGCGTCGAAGCTTGGCAGCAGCGCCGGGGTTATCGTCGAGATTGCTCGCAGCCGTATCAATGCAGTCGGCGCCGATGAGGCTCCAGCTCGAGTGGCACGTCGCCGGCGTCCTCCTATGCTTTGGATGAGCCCATCATGTTTCAGACCGGCAGCGTCGAGAGCAGCACCAGTCGCGCAGCTCGCAACCATGACGAACCGCTCGCTGCCCGCTGCCTGCCGCCTGCTCTCTTTGCTTTTGGAAAATCGTCCGAAAATCCAAAAAATGGCTCCACAAATTCAGGCTCCGAGGCCACAGCGACAGTCGAGCCTCGTCGCCGTTCTTCTGCGGATTCGCCGCCGCCACTGGCTGGCTGGCTGGCTGGATATTTCAACTCGCATTTCGCCCCGAATAAATTTGGTCTCGACGTCGCGGCTCGAGTGGGCCCATATGCGGTTGGGTTCGGTTCACCCACGAACTGGTCGCGCAGACAGGGCAGCAGAGGGCGAGGGAGTGGGTGTGGGTGGGTCGCGCGCGCCTGCTTGGACTGGCGATTCCAACTCGCTCGCTCGGCTCGGGCCACCATCACGCCTCGAGCTGCTGCGCTTCGTCTCGCCTCGAATCCTCGACAATCCCCAATCATCCACTCGCGCCCTGTCCATCTCCATCTCATCCATCCTACTACCGCCAGCGACACCTCCGATGCCGGTCTAGAAGGCTTGCACCTCCTGTGTCCCGACTCGCAGGTCGTCGCCATCGCGCAACTCCGCATCCATCGCGGCACCCGCTCCTCCACACTCGCGAGCCCCGCTCCTCCCCACCTCCGTCATGGAACGGCCACAGCTGCCTCATCCGCGCCAAACGGCTGGCCCATCAGATTCAGCACGTACACCCTCGTTTACACACACTGCCACGCCGCAGGCTTCCGGCTCCCATCTCCCCGCTTCGCTCGGCATCGGCACGGGCAAACCGCCGTCCAGGTCTCTCAACGAACGTCTCCGCTTCTCCAAGCAGCAGCAGCAGCAGTCGCAGCAGCAGTCGCCCTCGTCATCGCCAGCCGCTCGCTCCGTCTCCCATGATGGCTTGCACTTCCCCGAAGCCAGCCGTCATGCTCGCACAATGAGCGAGTTCGGCTCCTTCCCCTCCATCCCCTCCTGGGCACCGCACACGCACTCCGGCTCCACCACCACCTCCTCAAACCCCACACTCCGCATCCCCACCAGCAGCAGCACCGGATCGCTCGGCTCCATGTCCACCTCCACCTCCTCGCGCAACTTTCTCGTGCCCATCGGCGCTACAGGCGCTCGTCAGAAGCTCTCCATCGCAAGTGCATCCCAGCGCCGGCGCCTCGCGGCCTCGGACGATCCTAGGTGGTCCTCCGCTTCGTCGTCTCCGCATCCATCCGATGCGCAATCCCAGCAGCAGCAGAATCCTCCCCTCGTCAATGGCCGCACACTACCCCGTTCGCAGTCCGAACACCACGCCCCTGCTCCAGCTGCTGGACCCGCAGCGCCTAGCATGAATCGCTCTTCCTCCCTTGCCACCCTTCCCAACAAGCACGCACACCAATCCGTCGAGGCTCCACCAACGCTGCCATCGTCGCCAAGCACACCCGCAGAACTTGTACAGCAGGCAGCCCTGCAGCGTCTCTCCAGCCATCGCATCCTCCCCGCCGTCAAGTCCCGCAGCGTATCCGACAACAACCTTGCCATTCGATCCACCTCCGACCGTACACCATCTCCAGCACGCGAATCGCTCCCCTCCCGCAGTCAGGACCCGGCCATCTCCACACCACTCACGCGGCGCGATCCATCAGCCGCACCATCTCACGCAGCAGCTCCTCCGTCATCCACCCAAGCCACAGCCGTCGCAGTGCCAGACAGGACCTCGTCCAATCCAGCGCCCAAGCCCACGCCCAACGCCTCGCATCAGATTCAGTTCCAAGGCACACCCTCCTCTACGTTTGCGGATGCAGACACCGACCATACCATCACGTCCAAACCCATCTCCTTGGCCGAATCCTACAAGCGTGCCATGATGGAACGCGACGCAGAGAGGCAAAAGGCTTCCCCTCGCATCGCCGCAGCACGGCAGCAACCATCTACTGCCGCTTCATCCTCGACCGGAGCGGCCCCCTTTCTCGACCTCGATCTGCCCAGCTCCAGCTTCATGTTTGACGATGAAGCGTCCGCAAGCCACGTCGCCCCTCAGCATCAACCTCCCTCCCCACCCCAACCTCGCAACAGTGATACTTCCGCTCGTGCTCCAGCCAGCCTGGGTCAAAATGCATTACCTTCGGCCGACGAGCACAACACCAATCGCATCGCCGCTCTGGCCACCTCAACGCCACCTCATGCCACCTCCAACCTGCCTTCGCTGCAGAAGTCGTTCGAGGACGCAATGGCCATCCAGGATCGCATAAGCCTCGGTCGCCAAGACGAGCCGGCGTACGGCGGTCTCTTCGACGGTGGCACTTCGCCTTTTGCAGCTTCGCAAAGCAGTCAAGACACCCTGCCTCGCTCGTACCTGGCTCTGCGCGACGACGAAGACGATGGCGCCGTCCATCCAGGCAGCCGCATCCCATCCGAGGCTGCCTCAACTGTGCCGCCGCCCCTCGAACAGCTTCCCGGTTCGATCGTCAAGCCGTCTCTCGCTCAGGCCTCGCCACAAACGCCGCCCGCAGACCGAAGCTTTGTGCAATTCAACACGCCCGAAGACGAGGCCGTCTCGCCAAAGCCCGAGCTCGACCCTCACAACCTCACGCCGTCCCGCAGCGCTGCACAATCCACCACTGCCTCGACATCGCAGCACATCGAGCAAAACGAACCACGCCCCGGCCTTCCGCGCGAATCTTCGCTTCAGACCTTGCGCTCGCCTCCCAACAAGCTCGAGGCGCAACCAGGTCCGCGCGAAGAGGCTGCGCTCCGAGCAGGTGCAACAGCTGCCGCAACCGCGTCACCGCAGGTGTCGATCTCAGAGGCTGACGCTTCCCCGACCTCTGACGCAGCCTCTCAAGGCGTCAACGGCGTCAGCGGCGAACTGCCCGACGGCTTGCGCTGGAGACGGGGCCAGGACGCACTCGCAGCTTTCTCACCTGCTCAGCAGAGTCGCTTCTCCGAGGCCAGCACGGATCTGTCAGACTCTCGTGCACCCACGAGAAACGAGAACCGCTTCTCCGGCAGAGCCTCCAGCGTCTCCAGCAAGGACGGGCTCGAGGAAGAGTCGAGCGACGGCCACATGCTACCCACGAGCGCATGGCAAGAGGTCGAAAACGCACTCCGACGCTTTCGAGATCGCGCTGCGGGCGCCCCCGCCAATCGCGGCAATCTACTCCGCGCCATCCTGCTACCCTTCCTCGCACTCGAGGCCGAGACGGCCACCGTCGACGTCGTCGGGCCCGGTCCGTATGCCAAGGGCAAGGCGAGACGCGCGCTCTTCTTCGACTGGATCCGCTCGCTGCTCCTCGAACTGCAGCATGTGCAGACGTCGGCGGATCGCGGCGCCATCTTGGAGAGCATCGCCTGCATCATCGAGAGTCGCAACTTCTCGGCGCTCATCCTCAGCACCGATCCCGAGGACGAGGCACGCTTCTCGTCCGTCTTTGGCCACATCCTCTCCTATGCCATCGGCGAGCTCAACAAGAAGGGCGTGTATCAGAATACGCTCATCTTCTCGGGTCGGCTGCTGGCGGTGGCCTTCTTCCGCATCAACGGCGTGGCGAGCAAGCTGCTGCGTGCTCTGCCCGTCAATCGCTTTGCACTCGAGCGCGTGGCCCGCGAGTTTGACTGGCAGGCCAAGCGGCCCACCGACTTTGCCCGATTCGTCAATCGCTTTCCCGCCACGCTGCGTCAGCTGTGCTACAAGGACTCGCGCGACTACCTCAAAATGCTCGACAGCGAGTCGACTGGCAACGGACTCAACGGCGCAGACTCGCCCTCGCCCGAGGGCGACCGCTTCCTGGTGTGCCAGCCCGAAGTCGAGGTCGAGATGTCCGGCAACTGGCTGCGCCGCTGGCAATCGGACGACTCGGAGCTCTTCTTCAGCTTCTGTCGCAGCTACCACCGCCAGCTCGCCGGCCTGTTTGCGAGCTCCAAGTCGCTGGAAAGCGTGTCAAAGTACTTCTTTGGTGGGCCGGGCTACGCCCACCTGGCGACGTGCGTTCATCAGAAGTGCCTGGCACTCGTGCACCGCGTCATCCTCTCGGTCACAACGCTTTCGTCGCAGAAGAACTTCAACCCGGCAGGCGAGACGGCCAACGTGCTCTCCGGAAGCACGGCAGGCAAGCCACGCATTCTCGAGGCGGCCAACCGGCGATGCACTGCCATCGTGGTCGACATTGTGCGCGCGCCGGCGGGGTCCAACATGATGTTTGCACCCATGCTGGGTCTGCACATCAAGGCGCTCATCAAGCGGACGTCGCTCTACGATGTGCAGGGCGTCTTCTGCCTGCTCGACTGGCTCGACGGAGTCATCAGCCACATGGACTCGAACGACCTGATCAACGAAGGCCTGGTGGACATCTCGTTCATCATCACTACGATCGGCATGCTGCTCGAGAATGCAGACCACGCGCTGGCGCTGATGCGAACCATTGCATTCTGCTACGCCAACTTTGGCGTGCTCACGTCGACGACGGAGAACCGCATCTACTTTTGCGAGCAGATCCTGCTCAAGCCGAGCGTTTTCCACAAGCTCTTCCTGTCGTGGTCGTTTACGATTCGAGCGTACTACCTGCATCTGCTCGTGTTCCGCTTGGCGCGTATCCGCGACTTTCCGACGCCCGGAGACGATCCGCACGGACGCACGGCGGTGCGTGTGGTGCGGCTCTTCAACCAGCGGCTGGAGGCGCTGCGAAAGCGGCACGATTCGCTTTCGCCCGAGGTGGACTCGAGCTCGGACGACAACAAGTCGGAGGACAGCAAGTCGCGCAAGTCGGGCGCGTCGACGTTTGTGAGCACCATCAAGCGCGCCTCGACCGACGGCGGCGCGAGCTCCGAAGGCAGCGTCGAGGGCCGGCCCAAGGCGGAGAAGATCATGGGCATGACCGCAGTGGACCCTTCGGCAGCGGCGGCGGGCAAGGAGGCCAAGAAATCGTCGCACTCCAAGACCAAGAACTGGCTCAAGGCGTTCCGAGGCGGCTCGGCCAAGCAGGAGGCCAAGCAGGAGTCGACGCGCGGGACCAAGTCGCCGCGCATCGTGGGCGTGTTTTCGCCGACGTCGGGCAAGGTGGTGGCGCCCGAGTCGGACGATGACAGCAAGACGATTGGGAGCACGCGGACAACGCCGCGCACATCGTTTGAGTCGACGAGCTCGGACGCTATGTCGGACGTCTCGACGCTGGCCGGCAGTGTACGCGGCGGAAGGAGCTCCAAGAACGGCAGCGGCGCATTCGAGTTTGACATCAAGCAGCAGACTGCGACATCACAGCAGCAGCAGCAGCAACAACAACAACCGCAACCGCAACAGGCTGGTGCAACAGGCGCGACGGGAGCCGTGCTGACGCCAGGACATGATGCGGGGATTGCCAAGGACACGGTATTTGACCTGCAGTCGACGCACGCGCATCATCCGCCGACGCCCGGACGCACGCCGCAGTCGCCGCGAATCAGCAAGGCGTTTTCGCGCCGCGCGTCGATGCTGCCGGGCCCGGCGTCGGAGCTGGTGGCGAGCATGCTGGAAGGCGCGGAGGACGAGGTGCCGCCGGTGCCCGAGCTGCCGTCGGACCACCTCGGACTCGGGCTGAGCGGCATGGGTGCGGCGAGCGTCGAGGTGTACGATGAGATGCTGCACATCTACGCGGTGCAGAGTCTGCGCGAGTACGAGCAGACGGTGCAGGAGCACGACGAATTCTTTGCATCGCTGCCCGAGGATCAGTCGACGCAGGTGCCGCGTCTGCCGGTCAACTGGCCGGCCATGTGGTCATCGACGGGCGAATGAGTGAGTGCAGGCCTAGATATTTCAATCAATCCGAATGCCTACACACAAGTATCGATCATGGTGCAGGGCTGACGTGGTTATATTACTCAGGATCGGAAAGGTTGTGCTCGCAATCGAGTGAGAATGGGTTGCTTGCGAGCACGAGTCAAGGATGCTGAGAGTCGTCCAACGCGCCGATCGAGTGCGGAAAAAAGCGCGCGGGGGACGGCAGCGCAAGGCTATGCATCCGGCGATTCCGCGGCGGTGTCCGGAAATTAGTCGTTACTCAGCCGACGAGACTGATTATAGCCGAGCTGCTTCTGGCTGTGGAGGATGGAGCTGGAGCTGGTGCACTTTTTGTATGTGGCTTGCTTTGCCAACACCATACCATCCATCGACATCACACGCAGCAAACATGGCCAACGTTGCGACGCCTGCAGCGGTGCAGGAAGCCAACTTCAGCAGCGGACTCGCTGGAGCATCGACTGGCCAAGGTGGCGATTACGGCAGTATTGCGCGCGGCGATGGCGACGCAGGCAAGGCGAGCGTGGCTGCGCGCGTGGTGGCGCCCGATCTTTTGCGCGGATTGATCCTACCTCTCATGTCGTTGGACCATGCGGCGCTGTTCATGGGTGCGTGGCTTCACGGTACGCCCAAACAGACCGAATCCGCAGCTACGGTGATGACGCAGTGGAACTTCAACGCGGCGTACATCAGCCGTACGCTCACGCACATTTGCGCGCCCGGATTCTTCTTCCTCATGGGCATGGGCACCGTCTACCTGCATCGATCCAGGACGCGCCTGGGATGGTCGAGTGCGAGGTTGGCTCGACATTTTGGCGTGCGTGCGCTGGCGCTCACTGCGGTAAGCGAGGTGATGGGCTGGGTGCTTATGCGTGGACGCGGCGCCATCGTGATCAACATTGTGCTCATCGGTCTCGCAGTGGACTATCTCTTGGTCGGCCTGCTGTGCTTGCTGGTGCAGAAGACGGAAATGGCCGCCGCAACCGCACTCGATCGATGGACGGGAGACAAGGTGCAGCTCGAACGAGCACCACTCATCAACGGTGCCGGTGTGGGCGAAGAGCAGCGCGATCCGAACGTGGCAGGCGAGAGGAGGCCATCGCAGCGTGCCCAGACAGCAGCGTTCTGGCTGCACAATGCGCTGCTTGGCGTGCTCACGTACGTGACCATCTTCTGGAACGTGTGGCTCTCGCCTACGAACGGCCATTGTACATCGGTTCACGCGCTCGACGCCGCACGCGAGCTGCCGAGCACCGAGGTGATGGCGCTGCTGGTGCAAACATCAGCAGCGGCTAGCACTCCTTCCGCGCCCGTATCCAAGTGGGGAACGTGGTTCGACTTTTGGTTCTTTCCGGTGCAGAACTCATTTGTGCTGTCTGGCTTCCCGCCCCTAGGCTGGATCTCGTTCTGCGTGCTGGGCATGCTCTACGCGCGAGTCATGCTGTACAAGCGCCGGACACCGCACGCGACGGTGGTGGGCAATGTGGCGGCAGCTACGGTGCTTGCGGTGCTGTTCGTATGCACGCGGCTGCTGCACGTGGGGAATCTGTCGGAAGGCTGCCTGCGCATGGCTGAACATGTGGCACACCCCGAGAGGAACCAGTACCTGGCTTCGATCAAGAGCTTCTTCTACATTACAAAGGTATGTGCACGTGGCGGCGATGTAGACAAGACGACGCATGAACATGCTGCTGACATTCGGGCCGATCTAGTATCCGCCGAGCCCGTCGTTCTTTGCTCTGACCATGGCGGTCAACTTTGGGCTGCTGGCGCTGTTTTCGGCGATCCCAGCGGGCGTGGCCAAGGCGATTCCGGGCCTGATGGACTACGGCGGCTCGGCGCTGTTCTTCTACGTGTAAGTTTTGGCAGCTCGAGCTTCGAAGGGATGATGCCTTGAACAGCAACTGACTCTGGTTTTGGGGCCACGAATGCTGCGGCAACAGTGCCCACATGTTTCTGTACAGCTTGCTTTCGGTGCCGGCGCGGTACTGGTTCGAGCACGAGCTGCCCGACCGCCCGCCGAACGAGTGGGAGCGCACACGCGGGCTGGGCGACTCGGCGGCGTTCTGGATCACTTGGCTGCTGGGACTCGTGATGCTCAGCCCCGTGTGCCGTGCGTACGGTCGATTCAAGGCAGCCCAGCCTGTCGATTCGCTCTGGCGCTTCTTTTAGCGTCTGTCCAGATGTACCGTCGATGGCGCAATCATGCTGATCCTGCCGATGCCGATGGATGTGATGAAGAGGAGGGCAGAGCAAAGATCTCGGTCTGGTAGACGGTGAGTCTGCCATAGTCGTCGGTACTGCCGATGAATTCGAGTCGGAGCCAGGAGGCGGCGGTGCTTTCGCTGTCACGGACGAGGTGGGTGAGGTCAAAGTACTGCTTGGCGTTGGTGTCGTTGGGGAAGAGAGTTTGATGACTGAGCGGAAGCCACGTCTTGCCGTCTTGGTCGGAGGTTGCGATGCGGATGCTCATCGGGCTGAAGCCTCCGGCAAAGGTGAGCGAGAGACTGTGCAGCTGCGAGAGTGCGATGGGCTGGGCGAGCTTGAACGAGAGGAAACTCCGTGCCGTGGTGGGGTCGCTGTTGGGCGCCAAGTGATCCGAGGTCCAGCATGTTTCGGCGCATCCGTCGAGCACGTTTTTTGCGTCCTTGGATGAGCCGGATGACACTCTGCGAGCCGAAGATCAAAGGGAGGCGCATAGAGAGTGGGATCAGTACACGCTGCATCGGCCCAGCCGAAACCAAGGCGAGCGGGCAGACTCACTTTACTTTGACGCCGGCATCGAGCAGATTGGCCAGCGAGACACCTGCAGGTGGCGCTGGCGCAGTGAGCGTGGGTGCCGCACTCATGCTGTCGACAAAGCGTTGAGCGTCGAGCGTCGAGTGTCGAGTGCGTGTGCGTGATGGACGAGAAGCGCAACAGCCGCAGCTGCGCCTCCACTTTTAGGCTTTATGAAGCTGCAGCGCTGCGAAGAAAAAAACGCGCAGATCCGACATCCGAAGCTTGGCCGCTGCTGCGCTCTCTGCCCTCGCGCCTCGGCGGGTGGACCCTGGCGTGCGGCCCATTTGTGCTGCGCTGCTCCTCATTTTGCCTCGTCAGGGCTGTCCCATCAAATCCACTTCATCCCGCTCCCTCTTTCCCATCCTCGCTCCTCTCCCCTTTGTCGCTCGTCGTGTGACTTTATCAAAGCTTCGCTCTGCGCACAGTTCTGCGCACAGCACTCAAGTCAAGTCGGGTCCAATCCGCAGCTCGCCGCCATGACTACATGATCCACGTCCACAGAAACTCCGTGCTCGCACTCGCACCCGCACTTGCACTCCCAGCCACCTCGTGCGCTACTGTCCTGGCAAAGCCATCAGCGCGCTCCGCTCCCGTCCTCTCTCGTCTATATAGACCCGACACTCTGCATACACTCCACTCTTTCCGCCACATCCAAACTCATCGAGGGCCAACGTGCCAGCCGCCGCGCCAGCCGCCACGCCGTCTCCTTCACTCTCACCTTGCTCATTCCTCCGCCATTCCAGAAATCGAGTCCATGGCCAAAACCATCTTCTACGCCGTGCGCGTCGGCCGAAAGACCGGTGTCTTCACTTCCTGGGACGAGGCCTCCCAACAGGTCCTCGGTTACTCGGGCTGCATCCACAAGAGTTTCACCGATGAGCGCGACGCCCACGACTACCTCAAGGGCGTGTCCGTCTCGCCTCCCGCATCCAACGCACCCGCAAAGCAGCAGCCTAAGCAGAACCTTGGTAAGCGCAAGTCCATCTCTCCTCCCGCAGTCAACGCGCCCGTGGATCAGCAGCCTAAGCAAGCCCTCGGCAAGCGCAAGTCCATCTCTCCTCCCGCAGACAATGCGCACGTAAAGCCGCAGCCCAAGCAGAAGCGCGCCATCGCCCTGCCCCCGTCCAAGAAGCGACGCAGCAACCCCGATCCCGCACCTTCCGCTTCAACTCCGGCCTCCACTTCGGCCGCTGCTACGCCCAAGACCATCGTCTACTGCGACGGATCCGCCGTGGGCAACGGCAAGAAGGGCGCCCGCGCTGGCTACGGCGTCTGGTTCGAGGACCAGGCACTCCAACACCTCAACGAGGCGCGTCGCCTCCCCGGCAAAATCCAGACCAACAACCGCGCAGAGCTTCTCTCCATCGTCCGCGCCATCCAGCTCTGCCCCAACGACGGCCGCGAGCTTCTCATCTTCTCCGACAGCCAGTACAGCATGGACGCCGCCACAAAGTGGATCCCCGGATGGAAGAAGAACGGATGGATCACCACCACCGGCAAGGAAGTGCAGAACAAGGATCTCATCGTGCAACTCGACCACGAGCTCACTACTCGCTTTCCCAAGCCCAAGATGGCATTCGTCAAGGGACACTCGGGCGTCCAGGGCAACGAGATCGCCGACCGCATGGCAAAGCTCGGCGCCACTCTGCCCGAGTGCTAAATCCCACTCGCATCCTCGCTCCTAGACGCACTCCTCGAGTCGACGCAACGCGCACGTCACCTGCACATACAGTTTCGCTTCCTATCTTCTCATTTTGTCGTGGTCTCACTTTCAATGTCAATACTTTTTTTCTCGCTTTCTTCCCCAATCACCTTTGACACACGCAGCATCGAAGTTGAAAAAAGGGACGGCGATGGGTTGTATTCTACGTCTAGGCCGTGCCTACTTGTGTGCGGTGAGAGAGGATCGTTACGGGGTAGAGAGTGCTTGCAGATAAGCAACAACATCGAAGCTGGTCTTACACGACGGCGAGGATGAGTGCAATCGTGATGGCGCCAAGCGCCCACGCCAAGCCCTCTTGAGCCTTGCGTGGAGCGGAAGCGTTGTCGTGGACCACGGGCTGGAAGCTTCCGAACGAGCTGGGTTCGCCGCCAAGCTTGGGAAGCTCGCCCTCGGAGCTGTTGCCCGAAGAAGTCGTGTTTGTCACGTCGCCCGCCTTGCTGGCAGGCAGAACGATGCCCGGCGTGTTTAGGTACGGCTGGATGTGGCTCGCGATGCCCTGTTGGCCAGAAGCCGGATCCGGAGTCGATCCCTTGGGCTTGACCACAAACTGCGCCGAAGTGTACAGCACCTTGTCTTCTATACCCGCATCTCCAAACGTCAGTCGCCCAAATTTCTCCTTCTCTTTTCCTGAAAGCCATCTCGTACTTACGCTGATGATCGTACTTGTCCGGATTGACAAACAAGAGTGCATAGCCACTGGCGGGCGCAATGCAGGGCACGTACACCATGGCCGAGTTCTGCGCACCCTGGAGCGCATTGCCGATCTCGTAGTCGTCGTTGAGCAGCGTCTTGTTGGTGTTGGTCAGCATGATGGTTACCGTGCGTGCATCTGTCTCGTGGCTCTTCCACGCCATCCGATTCCATCCGCACGCCACCCAGTAGTTGGTCGGCCCGGGAAACGTGATCTCAAACCCAAGCGTCGGGCGCATCAAGCCAAGAGCGCCAACCAGCACCATCAGCAGCGTAGGATACCACATGTCGAAGCAGCAAGGGGACGATCGCTCAACAGAGCAGCAGAAGCACAAGAAGCGGAGGGGAGAGGGGGAAAGACGAGCAGAGAAAGAGGGAAAGGAGCAAAGGGAACAAGTCGGTGGCAGAAGGTGGGTGCAAAGAGACGGTCGAGGTGGTCTTTTTATGCTACACACGCCGTCGGTGCTCAGCAAACAAGACGGCACGCGCGACAAGCGACTTCATCTCATCAGGCTCCCGCTCTGATACAGCAAATGATGAGCATCTGCGCCATCTTGCTCCGAGATCCGACGTGGGCGAAGAGCCAACGATTGAACAGCATCTTTTATGGTCCGCATTTCGAGGCAGCAATTAATCAATACATGTCCGTGGTCGCATATCGCCCACTTTTGACCACGGACCACCACCACGACCAAATGCCCATGCCGTCATTGACAAACCCGAGGCCGATCGATTTGGCGTAAGATGCTCGTTCGACTCGCCGTATGCGCTGCTGCGCAGTACCAATGCCGTGAATCCACGCCACCGTAAGAGCAGGTGCAGCTGTGCACCATCGACATGTGTGGTTTGGATGTGCTGTTGCTCAGCGATGAGTGGGTTTTGAGTGTCGTCTGTCGACAGGACCGACACCAGGCTGAATTTTATTATTGTTAGATTTCTATGTCTGTTCATCACGTGACGCAAGCTGGTTGGAATTTTTTGGCCGCCTGCGAACGAAGACCCTTTCTGGCGGCATTGCCTCCACTCTTCGCCCTTGCCAAGCTGCCGATACGATTGCACGATCGTGCCGACCGCCTTCCATCACACCGTCTACGACCGCTCGATTCGACACGATGAGGCTTCTCACACACAACCTACTCGCGTGCCACGCCAAGGCATGCCAGACCACGTCGAACAACTTCCCGCTCATCCTCAAGGACGTCCAGCTCGAACTCATCGAAGCCGAGCCCAACGACACGTTCGTCAAGGGCTTCCTGCCCAAGCTCGACTGGCCCGCGTTGGTCAAGACGGCACGTAGCCTAGGAGACACCTCGCTTCCAGACCAAGGCCCCGACGCCTCGCAACCGCTCGAGGATGAGGCGCTGATCAAGCTGCTCCACCACGTGCTGCTCGAGGTGAGTGTGCAGCGATGCGATGATGCCCTTGCCTCGACTCAGAATATAGGATGCTAACGCTTTGTTTTGAAATCGATCGCTCGTCCTCGATCGCCGTCCAGATCCACGTCGTCGAAGGCCAGATGATCTGCCCCAACTGCCAACACATCTACCAGATCCGCAGCGGCATCCCAAACATGCTGCTGGCCGAGCACGAGATCGGAAAGTGATTCGCTGCAGCGCTTTTGTCATAATGTACTTGTACTTGATATCCCCCCTTTACCATGCTAGAGTGTATGCATGATATACGTTCAGCCTTGTGTGCCTGAGGAGGGCAAAGGAAGAGGTGGGGGAGGTGCGGCTGCTATTCGAATCGGGCGCGATGAGAATGCCGATGTGTGCGATTTGTTCTCATTTTGGCGGATGCACGCGTTTGGGGGCTCCAGTGAGGCGCAGCTGGCCAGGGAGCCACGACGCAGAGGCCACTTTGTTAGGACGGAAGAGCAACACCACACACACACCGCCCTCCACTCGTCCACTTGCGTCCATCATCGCGCCTCCATCCCTTCTGATCGCGAGCATCCATCTTTCCTCCGACCTGCATCTTCTTTGCACGCCCGCATCGACATCCACATCGCGCACTTCACACCTGCCTGTCCTTCAGATTGGCCACGTCCCTTGCGTCTACTGCCAGCTACTTTGCGCACACACACTCACGCAATCACAGGTCCGCGCCACGCTTCAACCCTCAGCGTCACCGTCCACAGAACAGGCTCGGAATAGGCGAGCACCGCCATCATGGCGTCCTTCTTTTCCTTCTCCTCCCCCGTCGACGTTGACGTGCGTCTGGACGCCGAGGATGACCGCAAGCAGGTCGAAATCAAGATGGACAAGGCGGGCAAGGAAAAGTGCCCCATCTACTTTGACGGCGAAAGCGTAAAGGGCTCCGTACGTATCCATCGTGTCCGAGTCGTCTCTGCCGCTCGATCTTGCTCACCATCCTCTCTCAACTCGACAGGTATCCGTTCGCGTGCGCGACGGCAAGAAACTCGTGCACGAAGGAATCAAGATCGAGTTCGTCGGCAGCATAGGTATGCATTCGTCGTCTTCCCGCCAGCAGCGTATGGCTAGCAGCTCGAGTACTGATTGAACATACTTCTCCTCACCGCAGAGATGTTCTACGATCGTGGCAACCACTACGAGTTTCTCTCGCTCGTCCAAGAGCTCGCATCGCCTGGCGAGATGCGTGCCGCACAGAACTTTGACTTTGAGTTCAAGAACGTCGAAAAGCAGTACGAGAGCTACAACGGCATCAACGTAAAGTTGAGGTGAGTCCATGCCAGCCCCATCATCCCATCTCGGCGACCGTCTGGCTCATCATCGGTTACGCATTCCTGTGTTTGCACGAGACAGATACTATATCCGCGTCACCATATCAAGACGGCTCACCGACGTCGTCAAGGAACGCGACATCTGGGTGCACTCCTACCGCATGCCCCCAGATTCCAACAACGCCATCAAGATGGAGGTCGGCATCGAAGACTGTCTTCATATCGAGTTCGAGTATAACAAGTCCAAGTAGGTCCAGCCTCTTTCCGGCACCCACGCCTTCACTGCACTCACTCACCTACCCGTCGCTCTCTTTCCTCCTGCCCATCCAGGTACCACCTCAAGGACGTGATTGTGGGCAAGATCTACTTTCTGCTCGTGCGCATCAAGATCAAGCACATGGAGCTTTCCATCATCCGGCGCGAGACGACGGGTGCGGCGCCCAACCAGTACAACGAGTCCGAGACCATCACCAAGTTCGAAATCATGGACGGCGCTCCCGTCCGCGGCGAGACCATCCCCATCCGCCTCTTCCTCGGCGGCTTTGAGCTCACGCCAACCTTCCGCGACGTCAACAAAAAGTTCAGCACGCGCTACTACCTCAACCTCGTGCTCATCGACGAGGAAAACAGACGCTACTTTAAGCAACAGGAAATCACCGTCTTCAGGATTCCCGAAAACTAGGCCCACCATTCGTCGTCACTCGTCACATTGCACTAAGCAGGTCCTGCCGCCACGATCAACGCGACGTTTCATACCCCCCTGCCAGCTCGACTTTGTGCGCGTGACGTAGGTGAGGTGGTGTGAACACTCTCTCCAGGTTCGGGTCGGGCACGGGCCTCGACACATCGGCCACGCATGCCGGCCCGGCGCACGCGCCGCGAACATGTGGATGAGGCGAGCTAGCTGCGCTGACGTGCACGGGCGAGGCGATCCAGACGCGAGCCGGATGAAGTCGCTTCATCGCCGCGTTTGAGCTTCAAACCCTCGCCTTCTCTTGCGCCATGGATTGTGGTGGGTCCGCTGAGCGAGCCGCATCAGCAAACCTTATGGGCTCGAGGAGGTCCGATCGCGCACTGCACCCTGCGCCGAGCCAGCGCTCGGTCTTGCCTCCGTGCGCGCAGCATACCCCAGAGCAGCCGTATATATCCAGCTCACGCTTGACCGCCCGTTTCTACCGCGCACATAGACTCCGTCCAAGCTTCAAACAACATGCAGCACAGTCGCATCATCGCTTTCGCCGCCAGCCAACCATCAATGCTAACGCCAAGCTCACCGAGATCGGAAGCGGTGGAGATTGATGCTGGCGAGGACATAGAGGGCATGAGCCCGCTGAGCATGCTGTTCGACGGCATCATGGCAGACTGGCACGCGCGTGTGCTCCGAGTGCCCAGCCACGCAGAGGCGTCGTACACGTACAGTCCATCGTCCGACTCGGCGCGCTCCGAGACATCGACGTGCATCACCACCCCGGACCGCTCGCCACAGCACGTCATGCCCAGCCTGCCCCCACAGCCGTGGAAGGAGGCCGTGCCTGTGCAGACCGCACGCGAGGACGCCATGATCATGCCTGGCGGTGGACCGCTGCTCGACGCAAGCTTCGACGACGGACTCGGATTCTGGGCTCCCACTCCTTCTCCTTGCACGGCATTGAGGACGAAGCCCGCGAACGAGAGCGTGCAGCCGCTTGCCAAAGAGAGCAAGCAGCCGCCTTCGCGTCCGCAGCGACCCGTCCGACCCGAGCACTGTCGTGAAACTCTCGAAGACCTCAACGTAGGCGAAACTTCGCCGTCAGCGAGCGTGGTCTCGCTGCGCAGCGTGCGCAAACCTCCGGCCGAGTACTACCATCCCCGTGGACCTGTAGCACAGAGCGATACAGCCAGCACTTTCAAGCTCGCCCCGGCCCCGCAGCGGGTGCGCGCTGCAGCGAGTATTCGCGCTGCGCAGCGCAGTAGCATGGCGTCGACGGCCACCTTTGTGAGTGCGCGCTCCGAGGCGTCGTTCTCGGCCGCGCGCGCACGACGGCTGGTGCCTGCCTATCCGCCTTCCGCCAGCCGCTCTACCGGTCTGCCTCAACAGCAACCCATCTCTCTGACCGAAAGCTCACCAGGCATCACTCGCAGACCTTCGCTGCTCAAGAGATTGGCGGGCGGACTGAAACGGTCGCCTTCCCAGTCCTCCCACGCCGCAACGTCAGGTCCTACGGACTATGCAAAGATCCCAAGTACGCCCGTGCACATGATCACACCCTACACCTCTGCTCCGCATCCTGCACCCACGCTGTCACGCAAGCTCTCGTTCAGCAAACGGTCGCCGACGCCCGCACGACTCGCGCCGCACGAAGCGACAGAGGATGCAGGTGGCATCCTCGTGGCGCAGCGACCGCTGGCGCGCAAGCTGTCGTTCAGCCAGACCTCACCCGGTGCGCAGCATGCATTGCGACGCACACCGTCTCTGCGCTCCAACCCGCCGCCGTGCTCAGCCGTAAAACGCAGCCCGTCACGCACGTCGATCGTCCAAGCCGCATCCACTCCGCAGATTCTCGGAGTCAAGAAGGTCACGTTTGCACTCACCACGCCCACGACCACGTCTGCAGGCACGCTCTCCCGCTGTAGATAGAACCGCACGCCCGAGATGCCATTTCTCCTGTTGATCAATGCGGATCGTGTCAGTAGCGCCTGACGGAGCCTTCGGCGCCCGCGATGACCGTGCGACCGCGAGCGTCGAGACCGATGAAGCTCGTCGGGTCGCAGTCCCAGCCGGCATACTCATGGCGCACCTGCGGCGGGGCACTCCCCGCCACGCCTGCGCGGTACGGCAGCCCATCCAGCGTGGCCACCAGCACGTCAAAGCCGTCGCCTTCGCTCATGGGCGGAGCGATCTTGAGCGAGGTAACCTCGGCGTTGTTCCTGCGCCAGCTGGTTAGCAGGCCACGCGGCGTTTGCGCTGGGTCCGTAGATGCATCCGAAGCCGACGAGAGCGCACGCGTATCCCACACCGATACGATGCCGTTGGTGGTCGCGGTGACGACGGTATTGTCGGCTGTATCGATTGTAGTGATGCCGGCGGTCGATGCCTGCATCCATGTGTCGGATGCCGACGGCGGCTCGCCCGGCGGAAAGGCATACTTGCCCTGCGTCAGGCTGGCGGTCGCGGTGCGCAGGTCAAACATCTGCCAGCTGCCACTGGCCAGGCCGGCAACAAACGTGGTTTGCTCGGCATCGGCGCTGTCCAAGGTGGGCAGCGCGATGCAGTTGACCGCCGAGTAGCGGTCGCTACCAAACAGCCGAGTCTGCTTGGGCGCAGCAACGTCCCAGAGGCGCACCGAGCCGTCGGCGCCCGCGGTGAGTAGCGTTCGCCCGCGCCCGATGATGCCCGCTCCGAGCACTGCACGCTTGTGTCCTTGGAGCGTGCGTGGGTTGTCGCCTGTGAAAGCGTCCCAGATGCGGCACGTCAGGTCGGACGAGGTGGACAGCACAACGCGGTTCGAGGGGAAGAACTTTGCGAAGCGCACATCGCCCACATGTCCCTTGAGCGCCGTCTTCTTGTTCGCGCGCGCTTTGGCAGCGTTGACGTGCAAGCGAATGCGCGCTTCGAGATCCCACTTGCTCTCCTCCGGATCCGGTGCTTCGCCCGAGAGGATGTGGCGCTCGTCGTCCGTGAGCAGCTCTAGCGCTGCGGCACGCGCTTCGTCCGCGTCGAACTGCCCCGCCAGTCGGCCTGTATAGAGCGCACCCTCCGCGCCACCTGCTACAAAGAGGTCGAGTTCGTCGTCAGCGCTGCCGAGCGAGAGGTCGAATGCATCGATGGAAGGATAGTTGGTGTAGTTGTCGTTGACCTTTGAAGTGGCGACCGTGGGCAAGAACCTGGTAAGCGACCTTCTGGCGAAGCGCACTTGTATCCCCGAGTCGATCTCGATGGAGCTGCGCAGTGTGCGTGCAGATCTGGCCTGCGTCTTGTCGTTCTGCTCGGGCTGCGTGAGCTCGAGGTCCAACCAGCTTCCCGCGACCCTGTTGAGCTTAAGGCCTTGCGTGGGACCGCCCGACGACTCAATTTCACCCAGTCGTACTGCACCCTGCGTCTCTGGATCCTTGCCGTCGCCCTTTGTCTGCACGAGCGGCAGCTTGATGTGCACGCTCGCCGACGGTGCGTTGGCGGCGTAGTACGAGAGCCACACCTTTTCGCCCGCGACGGTGGACGACGACACGTCCGAAAACACTTCGCCGTAGTTGGGCTGCACCGACACGTAGGGAATGGTCGCCATCGTGCGCGCGTGTAAGTGTGTGTTGTAGAAGTCGAAGGCGAATGAGGTCGGAAGCAGACAAGAGGCGAAGGAACGCTCAGCTCGACAGCCGCGTCAGTACGATCCGGTTCGGATCTCGGAATTTCGGGCACCCGAGAAAGTGGAGGTCCGCCGATGCTCCCCGATGCTGCCTCGACCGAAGACTCCAACACTCACTCCACGGTGCTTCTGGCGGGCTTCGCACCGCTCATAAAGCTGATGTGAGTTTCTGCTATCCTGAGGGAAACTTCGGCAGGAACCAGCTACTAGCGTAGCACCCAAAGTCGCTATTCAAACACGACTCCCAGAGGCTCCGGAAAGAGGTCTATTGCTGAAGAACCTCTAACTTTCATTCCCCGGTCCGCTTTTGCAGAAGGACCGACTATATCTTAAGCCCCGCAGCTATTTGCCTGCGGAACCCACTGCCATTTAGTCTGTGAACTGCACTCATAGGATCGTGAGACCCCTTAGAGCTTGGCTGCGGATTGCCCATTGTAGCATCTTTCAAGTTTTTACCATACCCAGGGTCATTAACTCGGCCACCGACTGTGTTTCCACGCCGGCTTGGTATTGAAAGCTTTACGGTGTCCCCGCATTTTGACAGTGTCGCGAGCTTCAGCGCTCACTAGGCATGCCCTTTTAGCTGCCTCTTAATCACCTAGATATCGATGGTTCGATTAGTCTTTCGCCCCTATACCCAAATTTGACGATCGATTTGCACGTCAGAACCGCTACGAGCCTCCACCAGAGTTTCCTCTGGCTTCACCCTATTCAGGCATAGTTCACCATCTTTCGGGTCCCAACAGGTATGCTCTTACTCAAATCCACGACTTGAAAGGACGTGAGAGGATCGGACGATGGTGCACCTTGCGGGTTCCACCTGAATCCACTTCCATTGCGCCAATGGGTTTGCCACCCAAAGACTCGCATAGCAAGGCCAATACTCGTGGCTCTGCTCTGAACGATTCGATTGCGTGGCATTCAGCCTAGATGGGTTGCGCGGGCCGAGTCTTTGGTCCCTTGTACTCCAACACGACGATGTCTCCGTCGCGTCTAGGGTCTTCGTGCTTGGGTGTGTTCCAGTACCGCGCCACCTCGCGGTATCCTTTGAGGCTGAGCACGTTCTGCAGCGTGCGCGTGTGGCCAGGTTTGCGTGTGCCTTCGCTGAGCAGGCTCTCGAACACCACCAGGTGGCTCGGCCACGAGTGACGCCAGCCCAGTTCCCACGGATGCATCCTGTCGTGCTCATGCGCTGCAGGAGGCGCAGGCGGGAAGGCCGTGTCCACATTGTACGGCAGACGCTCGACGAGGTATTTGATGGGGTCGTCGTAGAAGAAGTCGCTTTGATCCCAGTATTTTGTTCTGCGCTGCGCTGGCGTCATTTCGGACGAGGCAGGAGGAGGCGGGCACTGGATAAACCAGCTTCGCCCCACGAGCTCGCGGTCGTGCAGGTGCGTCGCCCACGGCGTCGAGTGGCAGGGCATAAGAAAGCCCAGGTTGTGGATGCGTCCGAGGCCGGGTGCGAACGCGACGGGCTCGGCGAGCCGAGTCGTGCTCGTATTCTGGGCGAGCTCGGCCTGCTGCGAGCGATAGATTCGTCCGAGCTCGTAAGCCACCTGCTCCTGCCCGACGCCATGAACCGTGTTGAGGTACATGGAGAGGACGGGCTGCAGCGTGAGCACCACTGCGCGCAGCCATAGCGGCAGCATGTTGAGCGAGCGCCAGATCTGCTTGAGTGGACCCGCAGAGTCGACCACAGGGTCCTTCGCATCGCTGCGGGTTGCATAGGATGTGACGAGGCCTGAGGCGGCAAGGATGGCGAGCGCCGGCAAGAGCGGCTGGAGGAATCGGAACTCCTTGTGTCCGAGCAGCGAGTATGCAGCCACGGTGAGCAGAACAAGACGTGCGAGCGAGCGCTTGATGTCCTGACCCAGGCTTGTCGCTTTGCTTTGAAGCGCGTCGATCAGGCCGAACAGCGTGGCGGGAAGCCAGATCATGCATAGCACAGGCAACCCCTGTGTGACGAACCAGTGCCAGGGATTGGCGCCGTAGAAGAGGCTGAGATTGGCGACGACATTTTTGTGCACAAATGAGACCAGGCTAAGTGCTGGTAGCGGTGGTCCCGGGCGGCTGCGCTGATGCGAGAGATAGTCGTACGCGGTATCCACAGTCAAGGCCAGCATCAAGGAGAATGAAGCGATTTTGGCCACGGTGCTGACCAGGCTTGCAGCCTCGCCGACGATCTCTAGGACGGGTACGAGCGAGCCGTCTTGGTTGTCGGCTGCAGGCGTCCGCTTTTGGCGTGCACCCTTTCCAGCTGTTGCCTCTGGTGAGGGTCTGGAACGAAGGCACTGAAGCTGACGCACAAAGAGCTCAGACACGAGCACGATCCAGAGGACGCCGTTCGTAGGACGGAGAAGACAAGCGAATGCGGCAAGTGAGAGGCTCTTGCGCAGCGAGCGATCGTAGATGATGCGGCATACTTGCTTGACGTCCAGGTCGCGATCCGACCGCGTTGATGCATCCACGGGCACGTCTGCTTCGTGCTTGACAGGAGCGCCAGAAAGCATCTGGCGCCATTCGCATCCTGGACCTTGGAGCTGGAGGAGGCGCGCTTGTTCTTGCGGGCTCGAAAAGGTCCAAGCATCGAAGCGGCGGGAGAAGAAGGGCACGAAGGGCCAGTAGAAGAGTGCGGCGGCGGTGAGCGCGGCTTCGGTCGAGTTGCTGAACGTGCGCGTAGCCGTGTAGAGGGTGTAGACATTGGACAGGCTGACAAGCATGGCAAACGACGCCAAGCGCGGGCCTCCGACTCGATTGGCCAGCCTGAAGGTGTAGAAGTCGCCGAGTGCGGCCACGAGCGCCTGTTGCAAGCGCGGGAAGGCTACCAGGAGGTAGGTATTGTCGAGTCGTACGAGACGGAGGAGTGCATATCCAGGTGTGAATAGCAGCGGGTGGAGGATGGAGCGGATGGGCCCGTGGAGCAAGTTCTCGAGGGCGGCGCTTGCGTACGACTGTGCTGGACGCGGCAGGGCGTGGCTGGGGCCGTGCCACTCCCAGCTCTTGAATCCGTAGCCAAAGACGATGCGGTGGGCGATCTCGGTGGTCTGATAGTGCTCGTCGGGCTGGAAGAAGGTACGCGTGCGCAGCGCATTCAGAATGCGGAATGTCGCGAACAAGATGAAGAGTGATCGCAGATCCGAGATGGCGGGACGAGGCGCTGGCATTGATGACTTCGGGCGGGCGCCTTGCTGCGGAGGCGCCGTTGCAGAAGCGGGAGCACGCTTGCGCAATTCCATCGTGGCTTGGAAGCCGCCACTGCTGGATGCAGCTGTGCGTCGAGCTGAGCCGAGACAGCGTCAGAGCGGATAGAGGTGATGGAAAAGGAGGAAGAGGCCTTGGAAGATCCAACGAGTCCAGGGTCCATGCGCGAGACTCAATCCTCCACACTCGCGCCGCGGCCTCCGATTACCGATATTTTGTCGTTGCCTTTCTCATCGACCTCACCTTCTCTTCACAGGCGTGTAGCGAGCTTCACCATTCAAGACTTGGATTGATCATGCTCTTCTACGTCGAATGTAGTCGCGCACCGGCTCGTTGCCCGCCTCGTCGACGAAGAGGCGTCGTTTCGACTCGTCGTGCCATACGAGGACGCCGAGCTGGCTGGCGTAGTTGCGCACCTCGGCAAAGTCGGACTGGCTGGTAAAGTCGGTGAAGAGGGAGCCGAGGTTCTGCTGGACGCGGTTCTTTTCGCGCTCCCACAGCCGGATCTGGTCGGAGACGGTGACGGGGAGGAGCGGGTCGTTGCGGTGCATCTGGGTGTGTGCGTGGTGGGTGAGGTAGGTGATGATCTGCTCTGCGGTGATGCCGTTGGCGAGCGCCGACTTGACCGAGTCGCGCGTGATGGAACCGACGACGAGGTTGGGAAAGCGCGCCTTGATGGTGACAAAGAGCGAGAGCACGGCGACGCGCAGTGGATTCGAGGTGTAGGCGTAGAGGCGGTAGTTGGTCTCGAGGATGATGTAGCCGCGCTCCTCGGGTTCGGTGCCGTTGGTGGAGAGGAGGGGCGCGGCGGCGGACGAGGTGAGGGTGGTGGCGAGGCGCGTGGGGTAGAAGCGGCGGCTCGAGGCCTTGCGCTGGTAGACGAGGCCGTAGTCGCGAAAGTCCTCGAGCATGTGCAGCTGCGTCTCGGGCAGCTCCTCGGTGGAGTAGTCGCGTCCGAGCTCGAGACTGCCGAGCATGAAGAGGAAGGCGAGCACCTCGACGAGATCCATGTTGCGCTCCTCTGCCATGTCGAGGTACTGCAGCAGTAGATGCCAGAGCTGCGTGTTGACATCCTCCAAGAGAAACTGGAAGCCGCGGCTGGTGATGTTGAGCGACGATGTGCTGGCGGCGGAGCGCGACTGCATGAGGTTGCTGCGACGCAGCAGATACAGCACGGGTTCGCGCGGCGTGCTCGACTTGTCGCTGCCCACCATGTAGTGCAGGATGGTCTCCCACTTTGTACGCGCATACTCGTCGAGAAAGGCGACATCGACGGCATTCTTATCCTCGGTATCGCACGGCACGCCAAACGAGCGGTGGCTGCCTCCTCCGGTGAGCGCCCGGCGCATACCCTCCGCGAAGACGGCATTGAGCAGCAGCGTCTGCTTTGCGCTCGCCGGCTTGAGCTGCACGATCGAGAGGCGGCCGAGCTTGGCGATGGCGACGTCGAGCTCGTTGCGCGCATCCTTGCGGAGCCAGGCGATGAAGTCGTCGGCGGCGAGGGGCGTATGCAAGAAGAGCATATGCATGATGAGCTGGCGCGCGAGCATGGGTAGCAGCCGGAAGATGGCGAGGCACGACGCTGGCTTTTCGTAGAGCCGGATGAGCACCGATCGCGGCTGTCGATCGAGAAAGCCGTCGATGGTCTCGGCGCCAATGCCGGCAGCGCGCGAGTGTTCCGCTATTGATATCGCATTGTTGTTGCCGCCCTTGGCTGTCGATGTGACGCCCTGACCCGGTCCGGGAGTGTAACGTTGCGACGATGCTGCTGCCATGGCGGGCGGGGGCGGCGGCGGAGGCGCCTCTCTGTGCGCGCTGCGTTTCTGGTGGTTTTGCGTTCAAACGAGCATCGGACCGTCGCCCTAGACGCGGTGATCGGTGCAAGATAGAGGAGCAGAGCGGCGCTCTGGGGCTTCCGACGGATGGCGATGGTGGTGCTGAGGGTGCTGAGGGTGCTGAGGGTGGTGGTGGCTGTGGGAATGTGACGGCGCCCTTCCCACACGCACTTGTCATCCATTCGGATGGCCCGCTCTGGAAGCTGAGCCGCTGCGCTGCTCTTCAGCGCTCTTGCCTCCACACGAAGGCAAGCGCTCCGATTCCCGAGCGGCGGACTATCCGACACGGAAATTGATTGAGACGTGATCCAAACGTAACTCCACACGTTTCTGTGATCAATAAATTTAGCCCTAGTCCGGACCCTTAGCTGGAGCTCGCGAAGAAAAAATTGCGGGAGAGCGAGCGGTTTCGGAGGCTGTCCGAACACCACCATCTCGAGGAGCTTCGCGGTCATGGCAGCATTCAGCACCACAGATGAGGCCATCCTCACCGCGCCTCTCGAGCTCGACCCGCTCGCCCAGTCCGCTACCGCTTCCTCATCCGGCCGCTCCATCTACCACGTCTATGACATCGTCTCCACCGCCGCCAAGATCTACGCAGGTCGCTTCCAGCGCGTGGCATTGCAGTTCCCCGACGAAGCACTCATAGACTCGGTCCCCGTATACTGGGCTCTGCGACACCAGGTCCGCTCTCTTGTCGATGCTCAATCCTCCCAACATGCTTCCTCTTCCAGCTCGCCGAACCTGCTGCCGGACTTTTTCATCCTCGCAGATACCAGCTACGGCGGCTGCTGCGTGGACGAGGTTGCGGCTAAGCATGTAGACGCCGACCTCGTCGTCCACTTTGGTCACGCCTGTCTCTCCGCAACCGCAAGGCTACCCGTCATCTATGTCTTCACAAAACAGCCCCTGGCGAGCGTCGAGGACGCTGCGCAAGCGCTCGCAGCGCACGCAAAGCAACACATCGTCGAACCATCGTCGAGCGGATCACAACCGAGCGCACTCGTCTTCACATACGACGTCTCCTGGCACCACGTCGCCCAAGACGTCTTTGAGGCTACCCAGATCGCGCTCAAGCAGCACGGCGTCTCTCTGCCCTTGGTTAGAACTCACGTCGATTTGCGCACCAACTACGAAGACAAACTTGTCAATGGCACCTCGAGGGCGGCTGCCCAGCCGAACACTCGCGTCTGCAGTGCTAACGATGCCGACAAGAACCATTGCGCCTGCGCTAGCCCCCAAGCGAGCCAAGCATCCGCGTGCTGCGGCGCGGCCTCGGGCTCTTCCTGCGCACCCTCTTCGGCACCCTCTTCGGCATGTGCATCCGCAACAGCGAGTTCCTCCTTGCCAAAGGCGCCAGCCTCGCCCCCAACACAGGCGACCGATGCTCGCTCTGATCGCGTCTCGCAGCCGCTGGGCGCTGCACGTTCTGTGACGCTGCCCGACGGCGTCGACTACACGCAGTGTGGCTACCTCTATCTCGGTCCCGAGTCGCTCTCGCTTACCAACTTGCTCCTCACCCTCGGACCTTCCACGCCGCTCGTCTCGTACGATCCCATCCGCTCCACCGCACGAGTCGAGACGGGCTCGACCAACCGGCTGCTCATGAAGCGCTACGCTTCCGTCCTCAAGGCGCGCGATGCCTCGGTGGTGGGCTTGCTCGTAGGCACGCTCGGCGTCCACTCGTATCTGCCGCTCCTCCAGCATCTGCGGGCGCTGCTCACCAGCAAGAAGAGCGCGCGCAAGGTCTACACCATCTCCGTCGGCAAGCTCAATCCGGCCAAGCTCGCCAACTTTCAGGAGATCGATGTGTTTGTGCTCGTCGCCTGTCCCGAGAACACGCTGGTGGACAGCAAAGAGTTCTTCCGGCCTATCGTCACGCCCTTCGAGATGCAGCTGGCCGTGAATGCAGCCGAACGCCAGCAGCGCGGAGAAGAGGGCGTCGACTGGAGCGGCAAGTACGTGCTCGACCTCGACAAGCTCGTTCCGCCGCACCTTCGCGACGCCCAAGACAACAAAGACCTGCTTGCACGCATGGATCGAGTCGAGCTGCATGACGATACGGATGCATCAGCATCGGTTCAGGATGAGGAGCATGCCGACGACGACGACGATGATGACGATGACGACCGGCCGCACTTTTCGCTCGTCAGTGGAACGTACGTGCATCGACGCAAGTTTCACGGCAACGACCATGCAGCTCGCTCGCTGGGCGCTGCGACCGATTCGGCCAACCAGGCTCTGCAACTCGCGAGCGCCCAAGGCGGCACGCACGAGAATTCGGTGGTGATGCGCAATGCGGCGACGGGCCAAGTGACGACGGTGCTCGAGAGCGCCTCGATGCAGCACGTAGGCAAGCGCGCGTGGCAAGGCCTTGAGCAGCGCATTGGCCTCGACGAGCCGAGCGTTCTCGAAGAAGGACGTCAAGGCATCGCCAAAGGCTACAAGGACGCCGGCGGCGAGGGCCACACCATGTGAGCGCCCGACTCGGTAGACACTCGATGTCGATACGCATGCCATCATGTGCGGCCAGGTGTGCGGTGACCAATGAAAATCTGCATTACTCGATTAAAGGAGAGGCTTGTTATGCGATGGATTGTGTCAATGTCTAGATGTTGCCGGCGTCGCTGCCGCCTTCGAGCAGTCCTACGATGAGCCAGGAAGCGCCTGCGGCGACGCCTCCGACGGCGAGGGTGGAGAGGGCGCCGTAGGCGTAGCCTTTTACGCCGCCCTCGCCGCCGGTGACGCGCTGCTTGACGACGCCAAAGATGAGGAGGATGACACCGGTGATGATGACGGAGAGCAAGAGGGCGCGGCTAGCCTGGTCGACAAACATGTAAGGGAGGAGGGGGATGATGCCGCCGAAAAAGTAGCTGAGGCCGATGGTGAGGGCGGAGACGTAGAGGCGCGAGGTGCTGACGGGCTCGAGGCCATCGCCGAGCTTGAGCAGGAAGGGCGTGAGGCCGGCCTGGTCGAGGTCGAGATCGTCGTCGTCGGTGTCAGAGTGTGCGAGCAGCTGCTGCTGCGCCTCCTCGTCGCTCACAACGCGCTTGTGGATGGGCGGCGACGATGCGGAGGAGGAAGGAGGAGAGGAGGAGCCGGGCAGCGGGATGCAGCCAAAGATCTGGCGGCGCGAGGTGCGCGAAGTATGCAGGCTTTGGGCGTGTGCTAGCTGCTGAGCGTGCTTGCGGGCGTGCTCCTTTGCGGTGAGTTCGGCGGCGATCTGTGCGCTGGTCTCTGTGGCGATGCCGTAGCGCTTGAGGATGTCGTGTACCTGGCGCTGCACTTCGGACTGGCACGAGCGCTCCACGCGCTGCTGGGTGGCGTTGAGGTTGAAGGCAAAGTGGCTGAGCTCTGCCTGCGCCGAGAGGAAACCGCCGATGCCCATGGAGATGGCGCCGGAGACGAGCTCTGCGAGACCTGCGAGCACGACGAGCTTGGTGGAGCCGGTGGAGGAGAGGCCGGCGGTGAGGGCAAAGGGGACGGTGAGGCCGTCGCTGAGGCCGACGATGCAGTCGCGCGCAAAGTCTGGATCGATGAGCGTGCGCTCGTCGGCGGCGACGACGTCCCTGCAGCACACAAAGCTGGGATCGTGTTGGTGGTTGGCCGACGAGGGGCATTCGTGCGAGGCGCTCAATGTCGAGGCGGACGACGAGGCGACGGCCGGTGCGGTAGCCTGGTAATTTGCATCCGAGGCGGCGCCGTCGGCGGCAGCAGAGGTGGTGGACCAGAGGAGCGGTGTCGACTCGGACTTGTTCCTGGAAGCGAGCTTGACGGCGGACGCGCGCGATGAATCGCCAGGCTTGCCGCCGCAAGCACAGTTGGCACACGCGGCGCCAGAATTGTTGCTGGAAGAGCAGGCCATATTTCGAAAGGGAAGCGTACGTACAGCGGCAGACAAGGAGACAAGGCAAGGGCGGTGGGCGAGAACGGGCGATTCCAGCTTTAAATAGGCGTGCATGGGCCGAAGAAAGCGAACCCTTCCAAAGGCGTCTGGCAGCGGCTGATAAAATTAAGGTGATAACAGATGTCCATCTCCTCCACGCTCCGCCATCAGCCAATGAGCGTCGCGCTATTTCGAATCTTGACAAGTGCGGAATTGCCATTTCTTCATGTCAGATTAGCGACACTGTAACAATGCTTTGTGGTCGAAAAATCCACGCGCCGCGCTCGACGATTCAGTTCGGTCCTCTCTCTCTCTCTTCTCCACGGCGCGGAGACGCGCGACGCGTAGAGAAGATGCGCAGTTGGAGTGCGCTTCTCGCTCTCACTCCACTTTTTCCCAACCGTTCGAGCTGAGCCGGCTCTCTCCATCTTCATCATCACCATCCCTTGCTCCTGCCCTCTCTCCTTTCGCTCGCTCTTTCTACCACTCGCATTCATCATCGAATGGCAGTCTCTGATCGAGCATACTCGCTTGGTCCACCGCCAGACACGATGCACGGCCTCAGCTCCTCCGATTCGCCGCTCACCTCGCTCGTCTCCTCCTCCCCCTCTTCCTCCTCGGTCCCTTCCATCAACGCAGCTCCACCTCATGGCGCAAGAGCAAACATCACATATTCACGTAAACCTTTAGCGGACGCTCCATCAGATCGAGTCCAAGCCAATCTCGACTCGGCAACTTCCTCATCGCAACCTGAATCGCCCTCGCATATCCTCTTCGACTCGCCCATGCGAGACTATACCACCGCCACCGCAGCCGCTTCGCGACAAGACCCCGGTTCAGACCATGATGATGATGATGATGCAGCAGATGTAACATTCACTGCCGCCGTCTCGCCCGCGACCACGGCTCATGCTGGCAACTCGGCCGTCAAACACGCAACAACATCGTTTCCACAACAGCCCAGCCAGGACAACCTCCGCCCCAAACGCACATTCCAGATCGGCGTCGCAAAGGCCATCTACGACTCGGACTCGGACGACGACCTTTTGTCTAATTCTCAACCTCGCGATCAGACATCCAACAACGCACAAGACGACGACGACGCCATCATCGCGCGCATCCGTGCACAAGCTGCATCCGACACCAGCTCAGATCCGTTTACCGGTCCGCTCTCCTCCCTTCCACCCTCCAGCTCTCGGGCGTCCGATCGCAACGACTCCACCACCGACGACACCTACGATCCCCTCCCCCTGCCTCGCCGCCACGGCGCAAAGGTGTCGGCCATGCGCGGCAAACACGGCGCGCCAAACCTTCCCACCTCATCATCTTCTTCCGAGCACGAAGAAGACGACGGTGATGATCCTCTTCGCACCCGCACCTTCAACTTGGCCGGCTCCGCCTCGCTCGCGTCCGGCCCGCACGACCCTCTTCAACAATCCCCGCCCAGGACGCGCCGTGACAAGGTTGCCGCCCTGGCTGCAAAGGCCAGGCACGCTCGCGGCCATGTCGACGTCGATCCAGACGCACAATCAGACGCGCTCATCCATGCCTTTGTCGCCAACACCAAACCCTCGTCCGACCGAACCTCCCGCTCGCGCTCGCCTTCCCTCGACATCCAGGACATAGACGCCGACATCGCCCCAAAGGCGTCCGCCAGCGCCAAATCGGCAGAGCACACCCTCTCGATCCACGACGCCGCCCACACCGCCCCCAACCAGCCGCCGCCCAAGATCAAACCTCTCTCCCACAAGGAGCTCGACGCCATGCACAAACAGACCGCTCGCCTCGCGCGCGAGAATCGCGTTCGCATCGACGGCTCCCAGCCCAAGAGAACCATCGGTCTCGGCCAGCTCCTCAGCAAGATCACCGGCAAAGACACTCCGCACAGCCACAACAGCCAAGCCACATCCGCTTCCAGTGACGTGCCTCCGCTCCACCCACCTCCCACATCCTCCGGCCACGCCTCGTCCCAGATCCCTTCCGGACAGTCAAAGAGCCTGCACAACTCCGACCCCATCGAGTCCGATCCCATCCGCGAGCGCTCCAGCCCGCATACCAATCACGCAAGCAGCCCACTCGTGCCCCTCGCCCGCAAGCACGAACTTCGCGGCCACCCCGATCCCAATGCCCACGCACCCAGCGTCTCCTCCAGCCTCGCACCCCGTCCTGACCTCGCCAGCGGATCGCAGCCGCCAACGTTAATCGCAGACATGCAGGACGACGACGATGCCGAACTTCCGGACCTCGCTTCGCTCATCGAGACCGCTCGCAACCACAAGCAGACCAAAGAGCTGACCGCGCGATATCAGCAAGGTGTCCAGCAGATCAAGCTCCGTCTCCTCGAAAATCAAAGGCAGCCACTCTCTTCCCACCCTACTTTGCAGCACGTCGATGTCGCGCACGACTCGATCCAGAGCCACATTTCAAATGACGCCGACGACGCAGACGACGACGACGACGACGATCTTGTCGTCTATCGGCCCGGCTCGGTCCTCGCTCAAAAGCACAACCTCCCCACCACCCCGTCCGGCAGGAAGCGACACGCTGATCGCCTGTATCGAGAATTGGGCATCATCTCGGGCAAGTCGCCCGAAACTTCCAGCGTCTATCGGGGCACCGATGCCAATGGCTCCCCAAATGCTGCATCTGGCCAGCCGCATCTGCTCCAAGCCGACGACGACGAGTGCATGCCCACCGACAGTCAGCTTCGCAATGCCGGCAAGGCTCTCTTCCCCGCCCCGGACCAGGCTGCGCGCAACCCGCCTGCCACACAGCTGCACGTCGGCTCGGCCCAAGTCCACCACACCGACTCGGCCATGCCCGCATCCCAGCCGTCTGGCAGTGCCCGCGACGCATCATCAAAGTTGTCGCAGCTTGATCTCAATTCGACGCTCATGCGCCAGATGCAGACACAGACGCTGAAGGGGCGCATCCAGCGCAATCCCAACGACGCAGCCGCCAAGTCGAAGCTCGCCGCGCTCGCTGGAGCGTCCCAGCGATCCACCCTCCCGGACATCCAAGCCATGCTCCACCAGCTCCACCGCCCGAGCGGCCGCCACAATCACGATGTCCGTGAGGCGCAACAGGCTGACGACGATGAAGACGACCCCGACTACATCATGCCTGCTGCCCGTGATGCAGAGTCTGTCGTCGGCAGCGTGATCGGCAGCGAGATGGGCAGTGACTTCGACATGGGAAGTGCCAGCGAGGTGGAAGCCGATGATTTCGAAGACGACCATGTCGGTGCCGGCGGCGTCCTCGAAGATCCGGACGATGATGCGTACGCGCAGAATGCCAATGCTTTGGGAGATGACCAGGACGTCCTTGACCCTCTCGACGACTCTGAAGAGGAGCACGACAGCGACAAGGAGAATGCGCCCCCTCCGGCTAGCCAGCAGAGCCTTCGTCCACAAGCCTCGCCCGACGCCACCCACAGCCTGCCCCCCAGTCGGGCTGTGATGGACGAGGACGAGGACGAGCTGCCGGGCCCTCGCATCAGTGCGAGGAGAGGCAGGCGCAGTGCTCTGGCTGATGACGATGCCGAAGGCCAAGCTGACGAGAATCCGCTCCAACCCGGCCCCTTTGAGGCGATTCGCAGCGAGGATGTCGCAGCCACAGCCACATCTCCTTCGAAGCGCGTCCGCACTCCACTTGCAGATATCTCGAGTCAGACCATCGATCCAAGCATGGCCCACTCGCGCTCCAACACCACATCACCCGTCGCGCAACATGCCGAGCTCCCGGCGACGACCGAAGCCGAGGCGCAAGACCCGCTCGTCTTCCCGCCCACTGCGGACGACGATATGGACGAATCGTTCCGCACCGATGACATCCCCTCGCAAGCTGCTGATCTCGGTCGCTTCTTTGAGTCGACCATGCCACCGGCAACAGCGCACAACTCCAACGCACTGGCTTCGCAGGCTCCGCGCAAGTCCTTCTGGGACGAGACGCAGACGCAATCGCAGAGCCAAACCCAAGCAGCCAGCCATTTGCCCTCCGCTGCCGGACGGCCGCACCCAAATGAAGTCGCGAGGGAGCTGACTCGCGATGCGTCGGCCAACTCGGCTCTGGGAGCCTTCTTCAACGCGACCCAGGACGAGGAACTGCGTGGAGAGAGCCTCGATATCCTTGCGAATCCCAAGACCGCCGGAGCAAAGACTCATGGCCTCACCCAGCTGTTCAACGACAGCGGTCCTTCGCCCTTCGATCTCAGTCAGGCATCCGTCGAGCCTTCGAAGCTCAGCGCCAGCGCCTGGGACGCCTTTTCCATGCCACCACCAAAGTCGACCGAGGTCGACGCTTTTGCTGCGCTCCGCAAGGCTCAGATGGGAGCGGCCATGGATCTGCTCGAGCCGACGCCCTCTGCACTGCCTAGCTTCGACGAGAGTCAGGCGGAGCGCGATGCTTATGCTCAGATGCAGCGCGGTCGCTCTGGCGCGCACATGTCGCCCGAGAAGATGTACATGAACCGCGACGGCTTCTTCACCCAGACCACGCCGAGCCAGCAGCCGGGAATGTGGTCGCAGTACGACACGGAAAGCCAATCGCAGAGCCAGGATCGTGCGCCCAGCAAGGCGAACCGCACCGTCAACGCTGCTGCCTTGCAGCGTCCTGCACCTGGTTCGTCCGCACGTCGAGGCAGCGACGGCATCCTCACCGGCCCCAGGACGGGCAACTTCGAAGTGTTGGAAGACGAGGAGGAGCAAGACGCCCCTGTACAGCTCAAACGACTTCGCCGTGGTGGCGCAAGTGCGTCTGGAGCAGCAAAGGAGGATGAAGAGGCAATGGGTCGTGCCGAAGCTCGTGACGACGCCGGCTCGTCTTCCGAACAGCCAGAGGCCCGAGCCCGCGACGCTTTCGACGTCTTGCTCGCACGTCCATCGCGCTCCGAAGAGAACGATGCGACCACCAAAGGCAAAAAGCGCAAGTCGGCCTTCATCGAGGGAGAGGCCGAAGAATCGGAAGACGAGGAGCTGGGCGAGCAGAAGCGCGGCGATGGTGGTGGGCTCAAGGGTGTTTTTGCAGACGACAATGGCAGCGATGCGGGCCAAGAAGAGGACGAGGAGGACGACGAGGACGACGATGCGGAAGATCTGCAAGAGCTGGTCGACAACGAACGTGACGTCGACGAGGCTGAGAAGGACGAGGTGGCACGCGCGCGCTTCCGCCAAGACATGGACGCGCGGGACCGCGAAGAACTCGAGCTCCACCAAAAGGCAATCCAGGGCGGCTTCCGTAACCGTCGAGGCCGCGGCGCCGGTCTGAACGGCATCGAGGGCTTCCTCGACGACGATGCCGATGAAGAGGAGCTGCAGAGGCGAGCTGCGCTGGGCTTGCACATGACGAGTTCGGCGTGGAAGAAGCGAAAGCTGCTCGATGGCACTCAGGACGGCATGGACGCCCTCGCTGAGCACGACGAGGCGCAAGCGTTCGTCGACAGCTACGTCGCGACGCACAAGATCGAGCACGAGTCGGACAAGTACGACTTCCTCCTGCCGCAGCCGGGCGACGCGGACGCCGCGGCGCAGGACAGCGACGAAGATGAAGATGAGGGCGAGACTCGGGACGACGGATTTGACGAGGACGAAGATGCAGACGAGGATGAAGACGAAGACGGGCAACGAGCGGGACTTGACGGCGTTGATGAGGACGCCTTTGGACCCGTGGTGACCAACCAGCCGCGCACGATGCGGTACGACGAGGTTCGTGCTGCGATTCGCGAGCGCCGCAAGGCCAAGAGTCGCACTGCGGTTGACGAGGACGAGGACGAGGACGAGGACGCGAGGCGAGAGCATCGAGACGGTCGCACTGGCTCGCATGGCTCGGACTCGGAGGAAGACGACGCCGGCGAAAGGCTGGCATCTGCCTTGCGCAGTCGCGTCCGAGGCCACGGCGGTGGCTCGACGGAAGTCGAAGGCGGTGCTGCTGCTGTGGCGCCAGCTCCTCGCAGACCGCATATGGGGAAGCAGTACGGACGAGCCTCGGCACGTGGCGCTGTCGCAGCGTCCGCTCAGGACCCGGCTGAATCCATGGATGTCGACATGCAGCCAGCAAGCTCGGCTGGTGCGGGCGAGGGCGAGGATGAAGCGTCAGGCTCGCTCTCGCTCATGGCGCGGCTGCTGAAACGACCGGCTGCTGTGGCCCGCAGGACGCCTTTGGCAAGCCAGACCTTGTCCATGTCGCTCGACACACTCGAAGATGCTGAGCCCGAGTGGGGCAACGAAGCGAATCTGGTGCGGGCGCCTAAAGCTACCGCTGGCGGCACCTCGCAAGCGTCGTCATCGGGCACGTCGGTGGGCAAGAGTGCTGCGGCGCTGGGCTCGTCTGCCAACGTGGCGAGGATGGGCAGCACGGGCGCCGCACCGATGCTGAGCTCCAAGCAAGAGATCATGCGCCGCGGCGGCTTCTTTTCGGGCTCTTCGGCTTCGCAGTAAGCTAGCATGCGCGCAAGAAGCCATGCCAATCAGGAGGGAATATGTACTTGTATCAACAATTCACTGTAGCACCAAGATGATTGCAGACACGTCGTTGCGTGGCCTGCAGTTGGCGAATGGATGTGTTGGTGAGTGTGCAGTTTTGAGAGCGCGCTCATGGCTGGAGGCTGCTCTCTCAAATTCGGGCTAAATTCGGGGGGTTGGCGTCACGCGAGTTAACGCGGTGGCGCCAACCGAGTCGACGTGGTCGGTGTGCTGGAAGGAAGGCTTGAGCGGCGGAAATGCAAAAGTGTGGGGAGAGAGCTCAGCGTTTCTTCTCACCATCACGACATCGCCTCGGCTCGCTTCATCAGGCCGATTCCCCCCGGTGGCTTTGCATCATGGTAAGTGCACACGCTCCGGCAAGCCAGTCGTACTGGCTCTCTATGCTCGCTCAGCAGATGCTGACGTTGGATGATGCGTTGGTGTTTGTGCCGGATGACTTGCAGCCTACGTTCAAGGATATCCGGGCAAAGAACGCGCAGTTCGCCGCGAGTGCGCGGGAGAATGCAGGCAAGCCACGCATTCGAGCGTCCAAGGAGACTGCCGAGGCCAACGGCGACGAATCGCTCGAGGCCAAGAAGCAAACGCAGAGACGAGGACGCAACATTGTCAAGCCGGCCAAAAAGGACCGCACGCCTCCATCGGCGCTCAAGAACAACCGCGTGGCACTCGCACTCATCTGCTTTGTCGTCATCGGAGGCGGTAAGTTCCAACATGCTCCTCCAAGGGAAGCGCACGCCCGCGTTAGAAAAAGCAAGCTGACTCGCATCGTGTCTCATGTTGAAACTGGGATGATGGTACCAGTGTTTTTTGAACTCATGCGACTGTTTTTGTAGAAAAGGCTGCTTGCATTTGCAACGATGGCGGCAACAGGCATATGCTACAAAAGATCGTGGATGAGCGCACGCACGCGCTTGGCGTCCCAGCTATGCGCGCGGTGATCGAGAATGTGCTGCGCATCAAGCTGGTCTTGCGCCGCGGATGGTTGTTGGGACAGCGACGAGTGTGCGGAAGGGTGCATGTCTGCAGCTTGGAGCACGCGGCCGACGGCGATGAGGTGGCTGGGCTCGTTGGCGCGCACCCACACGGCGCCGTTCTGGCCGATGGCGGCTTCAAAGGGAAAATGCTGGGCGACGAGGCCGAGGAGCGGATGGGCGGGCCTGAGCAGGCTCCTGGCGAGGCCGAGCGAGATGTGGAAGAGCATGGCGTGAGCCACCTTTTCGCCGCGATGGTCGGTGGTCTTGAGGTGGCCAAAGCCGTCGCTCTTGGCGGTGAGCGGATTGATGCAGGTGAGCTCGGGCTCGGTGAAGCGGTCGGCGGAGACGATGCGCGCATACACGAGCGCGCCGATGTTGAGATTGGGCTTGTGACGTTTGGTGGCGCCTTCAAAGGCGAGCGCCGGTAGCGTCGCCGCATGTGCACCAAACAGCGAGACCGTATACGAGTCGGCGCCGCGATTGGTGATCTGCCCCACCACCGAGTCTCCCGGTGCAGGAACATACTGTGCGAAGATCAAAGCAGAGCAAGATGAATTCCAGTCAGTCAGTATGCGGACGTAGACGAGGGGACGAGGCGAGGAGCAAGGACAGACGACGTACGCGTTGTGTGTTGGACTCTACCCATAGGGCGGATTCAGCGTGCTTTGGCTTGGATGCGGCGGCGGTTTGAGAGTCGTCAATGTGTCCAAGCGTGCCTGTACGGATAGCAGTGAGCGATGGTGGTGGTGTTGGTGCTGCTGCTGATGTGGATGTGAAGGGGGATGGCGGTGTGGGAAGTAGGCCGGGACCGAGCTTGAGGGCCGAGGTGGAAGCCAAAGGCACGGCGTCGCCGGGCAGTACGACTGTCATTATGCGTGCGGTAGAGCGACTGCTATCGAAAAGTGATCGCCGAGTGATCGTTTGTCAGAAAGAAAGGAGCGACGGATGGTGCCGATGGCCAAATCGATGGAAGGAGCCCTGGTTGATGCTTGAGGGTGGGATGTGGAGTAGAATGCGCCGAGAATAATATTAACGCTGTGCCTCGAGAACCAGAATTTTTGCCTCGCTTTCGCTTTCTCGCTCTCTCTCTCTCGTCCGTAAAAGCGAGCGAGGCAACGGGATCCAGAACGGCGATTTTATTTTGTGATTTCACTTCTTCGTACTCGCTGGCTTATCGCGCCGACGCCATCGTCGTCCTCCCACCACCACTTCTCCCTCCTTCTTGCCCGACTCGACAGGGCCCCATCCCAGGCCCATCAACGCAGGATGGCCGAGCTCAACTCGCTGCCCAAGGCGCCGCTCCTAACGCAGGGCAACAAGGATGTGCTCTCCGGCACCGTCGGTGGCATCGCACAGGTGCTCGTAGGACAGCCGCTCGACATCCTCAAGGTGCGTCTGCAGACGTCGCCTCCTGGCACCTACACGGGCATGCTCGACTGCGCCACGCGCATCGTGCGCAACGAAGGTCCGCTCGCCTTCTACAAGGGCACGCTCACCCCGCTCCTCGGCGTCGGCGCGTGCGTCAGCATCCAGTTTGGCGTCGTCGAGGCGCTCAAGCGTCACTTTTCCAGCTCCAACCTCGCTGCCGGTCGCGCCGCCGATCTGAGCTACTCGCAGTTCTACCTTGCAGGTGGCGTCGCAGGTCTCGCCAACAGCTTCGTCGCCGGTCCCGTAGAGCACGTGCGCATCCGACTCCAGACGCAGCCGTCTCCACCGCTCTACCGCGGTCCGCTCGACTGCATCCGCCAGATCACCGCACAGAGCGGCCTGTTGCACGGCGTCTACCGCGGTCAGATCCCCACGTTTGCGCGCGAGTTCCACGGCATGGGCATGTACTTTCTCACCTACGAGGCGCTCGTCCAGCACAAGCTCGCCAGCGACAACATCACGCGAGACCAGCTCCCGGGCACCTACGCCATGTTTGCCGGCGCCATGGCAGGATACGGCCTCTGGCTCACCGCGTATCCAGCCGACATCATCAAGTCCAAGCTCCAGACCGACGCGCTCAACCCAACCCAGCGCAGGTACAAGGGCACTCTCGACTGCATCCGCCAGACGTTCAAAGCCGACGGCATCAAGGGCTTCTTCCGCGGCCTCCTCCCCACCCTCGTCCGAAGCCCCTTTGCCAACGCAGCCACCTTCGTCGCCTTCGAATGGGCCGCCCGCAACCTGCGCAACCTCTAGACCACGCTTTGCAGCTATCCGCCTCAACACACCGGCATAGACGCAACGGACACCATGATGTTTCAAAAAAGACACTAACCGTACAGATGCGGACTGGGAATATGCGAGGGGGGCAGAAAAGAAAACGCGCGTGCAACCGATCGTGAAGGGAAACCGGAAAGAGTAGAAAGACTGAGACAAAAGAGAGGGCGAGAAAAGAGAAGCGTGGCTACTGTTCAACGTCCATGCCGCTGGCAATGCTGGTGGCCGAGTGGACGCTGGTCAGTGTGGATGGTTGAATGCGTGCAGATTGTGCCCTCAATGTTGCGGTGTTCGCGGCTTCGAAAGAGGTCATTTCTTCGTCGGCGTCGAGCGCGCCGATTGGGATTGCATCGACGGGAGTGGCATCCGAGCTCTGAGCTACGGGGCGCGCCAGACGAGCATGCAGTGCGAGGCTGCCACTGCCATGGCCGCATGCGGTGCTATCCGAAGCAGCGTGGGCGACAAGGTAGCGTTCGAACGGGTTGCGCGTCATCTTGCGTGGAATCGGCGACGTGGGCAATGGCGGCAGCCGAACATGCATCTTGCGGCCACCGTATCGCTCGCCATCGTCGCATCGCACGTCTGACGGCGGCGAAGGACAAGGCGATGGACTAGTCGTCGGGCTGCGCGAAAGGCTGTGCGACAGGCATGGCGATGGCGTCACCGAGGCTGAGCCGATTCTTGCATCGGTGTTCAGCCCAATGTGTTTATGCTCGGTGCTGCAAGAGGCGGAATCGGCCGCCTTGATTCTCTGCGTCGTAGGCGAAGTGGGCGAAAGAATGAGGCGGCGCATCTCAACATGCGCAGGCACAGGCTCACCAGCCGCAGCCGTCGAGACCTCGGCAGCCTGGACGCGATTCTTGGTCGGCGTCCGCTCCACATCCATCGTCGGTGAGATTGGGACGCGATCCGAAGCGGGGTTGGGCGATGCGAGCATGGGCTCGTCGGGCGTTAGACTGCTCGATCCGGCCTCGTCCACGAGTTGTTCGAAGCTGCTTGCTGCCGGCCGCGTGGACAGCTCCGTCGATGCATGGTGCGAAGCGCCATCGCCGGACGCAAATCTGGAGCGTGTGCGCGGCGGTGGCGATACGGTCGAGATGGCCAGCCCCAAGGGCCATGCACTGACGCCGGAAGGTGCAGGCGAGGCGGGCGCGAATGCGTGGTTGGCATTGCTGGGCGTCTTTGCGCGCGTGTAGGGATGGCTCACCAATCGCGCCGAGCCGTGCTGAGCGATGGATGCACTCGAGTTCTTGACCGAGTCGGGCGATGAAGTCAGCGGCGACTGAGCTATCCCACTGACGCTGCTGCTAGGGACGGCGCGGGACGAGCGATGGTGATTGCGACGAGCCACGAGCGCGATAGGCCTACGAGGCAAGGGCGCCACCAGGACCAATGCCGGCGACGATTGCGCGCCGCTATCGTGGTGCACCATGACCACCCGTAATGGCTCCACTTCAGCGTGGACCCATGCCAGATGGGAATGGATGCAAAGCTTGAAGCGGTGTGGATGGTGTAGTGAGAGAGTGAGAGAGGGAGAAGGGGAGAGATCGACAGCGAGGCCGAGCGCCCCCAAACTTAGCCGAATCCGGCCTGCATGGGCTGCATGAATTTCGCCGCCGCCTCGGCGAATTCTTGCCGCGCGCCCACCAAACCGAGATAACCACCATGCACTCGAATAACCAAAGTGCCCCAATGTCCACCCCCCCCCCCTTTACCTTCATCGAAGCCCCGCCCCGCCTATTAAAAGCGTGCAACTCGCGCCCAACCAAGCGCGTGCATCGCACATCGCCGCTCAGCAGAAGACTAGCATCGGACGACAAAATCAAGGTTGCTCGAGCAATTAAGAGTGCGTAGAAATACATGATCCACCCCAATCCATTTCCATTTCGACTTTTGCCGGTGCTGCCATTTGCTTGTGGTGTTGCGTTCAACATAAGATTCCATCGCGGCTCGTGGCGCGCGAGCGTTCCGAGAGCATGGAGCGCATGACGGGTGGTGGCGAGTAGACGGCGTGCTTGGAGGCGCCGTACGCCGACGATGGCGCCGCACCGTTCGATGGCGGTGCGCTCGGAGGTGCGGTCCGCGACGACGATGTCGGCTCGTCCTCGTCCATATCGGCGCTGCTTCGCTTGACGCCGCGGTTCGCGCTGTCCAATGGTGGATGCGCGGGCTCGTCGGCTCGTTTGGCCTCGCGCGCGTCGGGCGACTGAGCCGAGTGCGAAGGAGGACGCATGGATGTCGTCGCATCCACCGCCTCCCATCGAGCTGCGCCGACGCGGCTCGCAGCCGGTGCACCAGCACAAGGAGTGCGGAAGCCGCCGGACTGCGCCGTATCGTTCGAGTACGGCGAGCGCAGCAGCGCCGGTTCAGGATGCACCGCGTCGTTGCCGAGCTTGAGCAGACTCGCCACGATGTACGCGCGGTCGAGCGTTTCGCGTCGGTACAGGTCTACGCCAAAGCCGCCGCCGAGATGCAGCCGCACGCTGTAAAAGTCGTACATGCCGTTGCGCTGGCGCAGACGCATGTTTTCCTGCACAAAGATGGTGCCTGCTGCGGGCGTCATGAGGCGTGCTGCGGGTGTGCTCATCACCACCTCGGCCGCCGCGGGCACAGCCTGCGGCACCACGCCGACGGGATCGATGAGCGACGTCCAGATGTCCTGCAATCGGCTCGTCTCAGACGGATGCACGAGCTCGAACAGCGAGCGCTCGTTGAGCTCGCTCGGCTGGTATCCGAGCAGCGCGGTGACCTCGTCCGAGATGCGCGCGCACTGCAGGTTGGTGGAGCAGATCATGGTCACCACCGCCGAGAACACCGCGTCCGAGGCGGCGTCCGAGGCGGCGCCTGCTCCGTGATACATGCCGGTGGACGAAGACGACGCGCGATGCGCGTGGCTGTGAGCCGACGGCTGCGCGTGCTGCTGCTGCTGATGCTGCTGATGCTGCCGATGCTGCGAGTGCTGCTGGGGCGAGTGTTGGTAGTGGTGTTCGTACGAGAGCGAGTGCGAGTGTTGGCGTGCGCCCATCATGGGCGGCGACAGGGTGTGCGCGGGCGTGTCGCGCGCGTGCAAAGCGGGCTGATAGGACCACGAGGATGCGGCGTGGGCGACGGCGTGGCTGGCCGAGTCGGTGGGACGGCGCAGATGGTCGGGGCGCGAGAAGGGGTAGCTGGAGGCCGAGACCGAGTTGGAGGCGCTGCGTGGATGCATCGACGATCCGTGCGTGGCTCCGGATACGTGCATCACGGCGGACGACGACGAGAGCAGCGGAGGCGAGAGGAGCTCCGAAGTGCGTGTGGGTGAGCGGAAGTAGCCGGACTCGGAGCCGGGTGAGTGGCGCGCATACGAAGCCGAGGCGGGCGATCCGGAAACGTCGCTCTTTGCGTCGAGCGTCTGGAGGGTGGAGACGGTGGACTGGGAGGCGGGGCGATCCTTGAGGCGTGGGCGGCCGCGTTTCTTGTGCTGGACGTCGATGCAAGTGTCGCTCTTGCCGAGGTTGATGCAGCGGCGGCACGGCCTTCCTACGTCGCAGGCGAGGTGGGCGCGCTTGCAGTTGAGGCAGGCCGAGGGGACATGCGCTTTGGCGGGCTTGCGCGCGGCGGACAAGGGCTCTTCGGCGGTGGGCGAAACGAGGCCGCCGGTGGTTGTGGCTTCCGAAGCAGGAGGACGTTGGGCATGGAGTTCGGCGAAATGACCCGAGAGCGAAGGGAGCTTGGTATCCTTGCGCGCGTCGTTGGTGCGCGCGTCGTTGGTGCGCGCGTCGTTGGTGCGCGCGAATGAGCTGGCATGCGATGCGTGGAGCGATGGAGCGCGCGCTGCATCTCGGCCGTGCCAGCTGGTGGAGGAGGGCAGGCTGGCGGAGAGGGAGGGGAGCTGGAAAGCGTTGGTGGAGGCGGAGGAAGGCACTGCGGATGTTGCGGAGCTGGAGGAGGATGCAGAGGAGGAGAGGGGTGGGAGGTGACGGGAAAAGTCAGACGAACGATGGTCGAGGGGAGGCGAGCGCAGATCGTGCCAGAGCGCGGGTGGAGGCTGGCGGTTGCGATCGTGGAAGGACGAGTTGGAGGAGGCGTAGGATGCAGAGATGGGGTGGTGGTAGGAGTGGAGGCGCGTTGGCATGGGTGGCGGCAGCTTGGATGGCGGCGCATGAAGCTGGGGAGGCGAGCGCTGATCGTGGCTGAGCGAGGAGGATGTGGATGGGAAGCCATCGGATTGGCGCGACAGCGAGGGGCTCAAGGGCGGAAGCTTGGCCTTGTGCGGGGCATCGCGGCTTTCGGATTCGACCATGGCTGCGACTGGTGGCGAGGATGCGCGGTAGCCTGCGGGTGGATGGCGACGCGAGGATGGCCTGTAATGTTGGCTCGGTGGGGTCGAAGCTCCAAGAAAGGGTGGCAGGAGGATGTGCTGCTTGTGCTGCTGAGCGAGGCGGCGACTGAGAGAGGCAGCGAAATGTGTGGTGTCCGGTTGCGCCTTGTAGGATGATGGATCGGAAGCAAGATGGTCCAGAGCAAGGGCACGGATGGATTGGGAGGTATGGATGTGTGCGGTTGCGGAGATGTAGCGGGGGGATGACGAGTGAGGATTGAGGGGGGAGGAGGGGAGGGGAGGGGAGGAGGAGGCGAGGGGAGGGAGTGGGATGCGGGTTGCTTCACTGCTGAAGGCGGGGGGGATGGAGAGCGAGAGTAAAGGAAAGATTTGCGGTAATCTGTGCCAGACGGCCACGAGGCAGTCGAGCAGAGAGGGTTCGAGCCGAGACAGGCCAACAGCGAGAGAGAGAGAGAGAGGGTGGGGAGGGTGGGGAGGAGGAGCAGCTGGAGCAGCAACTCGAGGACAGCGGGCAGGTCGGGCTCAGCATGGCCGCCGCCCTGAGACGGAGACGGAGACGGAGAAAAGCCTGAGCCATTGGGGCGCTGCGCAATCCCCCCGCACGGCAGATTGAGGGCCGACAAGGCTTTGGAGTTGGAGACGTTGGGCGTTCCTGGAGCGGAGAGCATCAGCAGCGGCAGCAGCAGGTACAGCTGCAAGCACGGCACATCACTACAGTCAGCCCCGCGCCAAAAAAGCGAAACATCTCACAAAAAATCACAGCAAAAAGGAGAGCAGACGAGATGAGATGACCGGGATGATGCTGGGTTGTCTCGTCGCCACGCTCGCAATCTCGACGCAATCCATGGCAGCCATGCAGCCGTGCAGCGAGGCGCAGCGAGGGGCAGCGAGGGCAGCTCACGGCACTTTGCCCTCAGCGCGGATGGACCGAAGCCGCAACGCCGATGCGAATGCGAATGCGAATGCGAATTTAGGGCGCAACGGAAAACGGAGAAAATCCGAAATCTACGACAAGCCCATGAATTGGCTCGTGGCTCCTCGCTACTCGCGTCCTTTTTTCGTCTCTTGCGGGGAACCCCCGCCCGCGCTGCTGGGGCGAGCCGAGCGCGATGGCAGCCCAAAGCGCGGGGCAAACGAACCAGCACGACGAGCGCAGCCGGCTAAGCGGAGCTCTCCTGCGACCCCATCCTTCCCGCTTCCCCTCCCCCCCTCCAAGTTTCTCCTCTGCTCCGACTCATCTCTCGCCCTCCTTCGCCTCGACCGAAGACGCACCGAGCGGGCCCATCCGATCCCATTTCGTCCGTGCTTGAGTCCGACCATGCTGAAACTATACGATCGAGCAGAAGAGAGTCGCTGCGGGCACGGTGGGTCAGAGTGGTTGCGGGGCGGGGCGGGGCGAGGCGATGCGAGGCGAGGCGAGACGACCCGAGACTGGCTGCGAGTGGGCTCAGCAGCCCCCGTCCGCCACGAGGGCGCGCGGACCGTTGCAAGGCACGCAACATAGGCGCTTTGCAGCGCCGACGCGCTCAAATGCTACGCGAGGCTGCGCCTGCATTCCGCAGTGATTCCGCCAGCGCTCTGCTCTCGCAAAATGATTTCCTCCGCAATCAAGCCGCCCTGCCTGAGCCAAAAACAAGCTTCGGGTCTTTTTTGTTTTTCTCTCGCCCCCTTTTCTGTCTCTTCGGGGCCCCTTGGCCGCGGCGAGCCGAGCGGAGCATTCGGACCAACCGGGCAGAAAGATTGGCCCCTGCCCCCCCGCCAAAGTGAACCATGCGCCGGCACTCATCCAGCCGGACGGACCCCTTTCGCGAAACCGAAAAAAAGAAAAGCAAAAACTCTCCGTGACATCCATCGAAGGCGTCGTTGCCAAGTCAAGTGACCCTGCCCGACCAAGCCCAGCCTCACAATTCGATCCGTCCATTGCGCCGTGGTGGACACGCCACGGGCTGGCTCTCGGCTTGGTCCGAGGAATGATCCGTCCAAAGCGAGTGAGGTGCAGCGCGGGTCCGCTTCAACATCCGCTCAACGCCCGCTCAGCATCCGCTCTGCGGTGGGGCTCTGCCTTTTGGCCCCCCACCTTGACTCGAGGTTGACCGGTGGAGTGGCCCCGCGCGCGCACGCTGCGCTATCTCGTCGCGGTTGCCGGTGCAGTCGGTCGGCTGTCCAGTTGGCCGTGCGAATGCGAATGGATCGGGGGTCCAACGACGCCATTGGCCCACCCACCCCCACATTCTCCAGGTGGCCTCGCCCGCGTCCGATACGAAATCCATGCTGCACTGTTCGGCCATGATGGGCAACGATTTAGCCGACGCAACCCTCATCCCACCGCGCTCCAGCCACGCCGTTGCAATGCGCCTTGTCGCTGCCGTGCCAAGCGTTGGCGCTGCTACAATCCGTCGTCGTTGCAAGCTGCGCTCAGCGTCGGCATGCCCGTCCACCGACGAAAGCAGGAAAGCAAGGGCCAGCTCGTGAGCACCAGTGTGCATCTTTACTTGACGGCTCACAATATATTGCAAAAACGTGCGTCGAAAATGGAGGCCAAAAAAGGAGGTCGACAAATCAATCGAGCCCTGTCAGTCAAGAGGCGCGCGGGAAGGAAGTGTCGATCGGTGATCCGACCCACTACCGCCGATACCGATGAGGCATCACGCACAGGCCACGCGGCGCCGGGTCGGGCGAGTTCGCGGAGGCTCAAATTTCGATTCGGTCTGGGGCGGCAAATTTCGAGGCAGAGAGAGTGTGGTCGATCAGCCTTCTCGGCTGGCCAACGCGTGAAACTCGCTGCAGCGGTATCGATGGCCCGGCCGACGCCCAAACTCGCGCGCGCGCTCCACGGCACACACACACACACACACTCACGGACACACACACCTTCCTAATCCAGCGCGCCTGTCAAGCGAGAGCCGCCCTCGACTACCTGGCCTCGCAAAAGCTTTGTCGAGCACGTCGTCGGGACGAGCCTACAAGGGGCGGCTCGCTCAATTCGGCTCTTCCGCAAGGTCCGAGAGTGTGACATCGGAGGGGCACGAGACGGCACAGCGGTACCGCGCGGCACTTTTGGGTTTTTGGAGATTGCAATCTCGCTGCTGCAAGAGTGCTGGCTGGCCCGCTCGCCTGGCCCCTTGCAATAACGAAAGGCGCTAGCCCGCTTTGGGAAGTGACAGGGGAGCGAGAGCAACACGCGACCGCCCCCCAGACAGCGACATGATTGATTGATTGATTGATCCCTGAATCTGAAGCTGCACCTCAAGCCGAAGCCGCGCCCTCTGAGCCAGCCGCCCTGGACTCTGGCAAGCGAGCGGCTCTTCCGCGAACCCTGGTCAAGCGCTCGCAAGTCACACCCACGCTCACACTGCACTTGCCAGACCCACAAGCGCCCGCCGCCGCTGCTGCCGTTGCCGCTGCCGCTGCCACTGCGGTCTGTCTCCCCCGCCACAAGTCTCGACTTCGGCGTCTCCGCCTCGGTCAGATCGCCACTCTTTTAATTTTGACAGGAAGCGTAAAGACGCCAGCTCGGCTCGTCGCATTGCCGCACGAGTTGCAATCGGCACCACCGCCGCCTGAACAAAGCTGGCTGGCTGCCTTGGCGCTTGGCACCTCTCCTCTCCATCGGCCTCTCCGCTCAGCTTCCGACTGTCGGCTCGAATTCCGCCGCGCTTGCTCCGCCTCCTCCTCCTCTCATCGCCATCATTCCGCCGACATTTGCTCTCACACCAACTCATCAGTGTGCAGACGCCCAATCCATCCCCATCGCATCACCCCGAAGCGTCGTGATCCACATCGCCTGGCGACCTCGTATCGAGCCCCACCGTCGGCGTCCGTGGCTGAGATCAGGCCCAACCGTCTCGACCACTCTCCCGCTCCCTCCCGCCTCTTGGTCCCTCGCCGCTACCAGTTCATCCTGACCCACACGAGGCTCGAGCTCGTCGGAGCATCTCGAATCATCGCTACCCACGCCTCCTTGCTCACTTCCATCGCAGACACGCACGCTACGTACGTACACAGCTCAACGCACGCCTTCGACGCGACATCCCGCCATCACTCTCTTGCAGGCGCTCGACCCTCGCTCCCACTTCGGCAGTCAAGCGCAGCCGCTCTTCTTGGCTCGATTGCCAACGCCCGCTTTCTGCTCCAGGCACGCATCCTCTTCATCCCGCCATCCTCGGACTCGGCAACTAAATCACTTTCTAGACTTGCAGCAATCCGACCGTCTCGCGCATTCCAGCCGCATCTCGCTTCCTCACCGCCAGCCGGTTTCATTTGCGCCTCAGGAACACATCCACTCGCTCTTCATCAATCCTCACGCTCGCCTGCCCTCGCTTCGACTCATCTCGACGCACAACTGCCCGCTGCTTCGGTCCACGCCGTCCAGCACCGCGTCCCTTTGCATCGTCTCGGCCTCACATCATTCAAGAGCTGCCGCTACGGGCGTGGCACATGTCTGAACACACTCAGCCGCTTCCCTCCTCAACGCCAGCTGGCGCCCGTCCTCTTCTCTTCCACCCCTAGATCCTCTGCAACCAAGCATCACCCCGCAACGCTCGGTCGCTCTCCGTGGTTGCGCTCTTTTGCGTCCGGCCCCCGCCACCCCCTTCCCGCGCTAGCGTCCCCCTCTCCATCCTCCACACCAGCCTGGCCCTTGGACTGGCCCGCCAAGCATGTTTCAACCATCATGGTCCCAGGAGGCGTCTGCACATCCCTCTCCTGACCTCAACCTTGACGCTCAGCACCGTCCCACCTCCAACGCTTCCATGGCCTACGACGCTACCCCCGCAGCTGCCTACCCCTCCTCCGCCAACAACAGCTCCGACGTCTATAACGGCGCAGTGTCCAGATCCAACGGAGCTCCAGGCTCGGCAACTGCGCCATTTGCGTTCAACATGCAACAGCAGCTGCTCCACCAGCCACATCTGCCCCACCCGTCGCAGAATCAGCATCACAATCTGCATCCTTCGCAGCAGCAGCAGCAACAACAACCACCACCACCAACACCGCCACATCAGCCACAACCTCACGATCAGAATCACCACCAGCACCAGCATCCGCAGCAGCTCTCTCTCTCGCAACAGTCCCAGCATTCCCAGCATTCATGTCAGCCACCCAACCTTTTGCAGCAACAACCTTCCCACGCCGTCGAGCCCGTCACGCGCAACCCGCCAGAGCGCACCGCCGACATGCACTCCGGCCCACCACTCTTCCTCGACGCCTCCCAGGTCGCCATGCACGGCTCCGACTTTCATCTCGATCACCACCACGCCGCCAGCCATGCCCAATCCTTCGCTTCGGGCTTGGATCAAAGCGCGATGCATGCATCCTCGCAGCCGTCGCACAACAGCCCCCACTTCCTCATGCAGCACCAAGACCACCACCAGTCCCGGCCTCCCACCGCCTCCGAGCAAGGCTGGTCGGATCCCATGCGTAACTCGGACGCAAGCCAGCAAGAAGCCTCCAACTCAAGCGTCTCTCCCGCCTCGCACAGGGCGGCGCGTCCTGCCGCGCTCAAGATCGACATGTCCTCCGTCCCTTCGAGCGCATACATGGATGCAGCCCAATCCAGCCTCCACCTCTCCCAGGTTGCAGATCCATCCTCAGACGGTACCGGCCATGCTACCACCCCGCAGGCGCTGCAGACCCGCTTCGCGCCCTTGCCCCAGTTCGATCCGTCAAACTTCCACGCCCAGAATGCCATGCAACAGCAGCACAGCGATCCTGCCAGAGATGCATCGCTCGACGATGGCTCCAGCCAGCCTGCCACCTCCGGTCTCATGCCCGCCTTTGGCACAGAGTCGAGCTATCTCAATCAAGGCGCCACCGCGGTCTCGCCGTCTTCGGCAGCACAGCAGTCCACGCCTTACATGGCCAACAGACCGCAGCCGGCTCAGCCCGAGAGCGTCGTTGGTCTGGCTGGCGCGCCCGATCGGCTGGGGCCATCCTCGAGCCACCTCGGCGTCCCTGCGTCGCCAAGCTCGCCCGTCGTGTCCCAACTCACAGGCGGCCACTACAGCCCGAGTTCAACGCTCTCCGGCGCTTTCTCGTCCCGGCCTGGCAGTCGGCCAGCAAGTCGTGGCCTCAAATCGGTCGCCAGCTTCACATCTTCGGCCGGAACGGGCACCGCATCCGGCAGCGAGGCGCAGGCATCCTTTGCCAACCGGCCTCGATCCAGCTCGGGTAGCGGCGTCGCCGTGCGGCCCGTTTCGGCATTGACACGCACCACCAGCATGCAGAGCGAGATGGCATCCTACCACACGGGCACCGGCTCGCCGCTCTTCGGACTCACACAGAGCCGCAGCGTGCAGAACCTCGGCCAGATGCAGAGCCCGGCCATGTCGGCGCACCTCTCCAGTCCGCGTCATCCCGCCGGACCCTCGGCCATGGAGCCCTGGAGCCCTGTGCAGCCTCAGATGGCACAGTCGCAGAGCTTCCGAGCGCCTTACTCGGGACCTGGCTTCCAGACGCCTCAGATGCAGCAGTTCAGCCCCACGCTCACCTCGCCGGCTCAATCCCAGTACTCGCCACAGGCCCATTTTGGCTCGCATGCGTCGGCGATGATGCCCTTCTTCTCTCCGTCGATCGAGACCACCCAGCATTTCTCCTCGTCCGGCAGTCTCACCTCGGACGGATTCGACATTGCCGGCTTCAGCGAACAGCGGCTCTCGTCGGCACTCGCCAACAGTGCGTCCATCAGCTCGGGCCCACCCACGGCCTCGCACCAGCGCGAGGGTCACAGCACTCCCACCATCGTAGAGGAGGAGGAGGATGTCTCGTTTGGCGCCGATGGTCGTCCCAGCTTGATGTCGAGACAGGCACAGGACGGCATGCAGATCGACGCTCCCTTTCATCCGCAACAGCAGCAACATCACCACCACCAGCAGCAGCAGCAGCTCCAGCTTTTGCAACAACAGCAGCAGCAGCAGCAGCAGCAGCAGCAGCAGCAGCAACACCCATCGCAGCATCACCAGCACTTGGCCGGTCAAGCACCGCTCGTCCTGCAGCGCAGCCATCCAGACCAGGTGCAGCCACTGCCCATGGACGCGCCACCGCATTTCCGAAACCAGATGCCCTTCCCTCCCAACATGCGTCCCAGCCTCTACCAGCAAGTCTCGATGGCCGAGATGAACCGTCTGCGCCAAATCCATGGCCTCGGCGTCACCGAGCGCAACTTTGGCGACTGCTCGGCCTTCATCGAAGACTACATCCGCCAATACATTTCGACGCCCAGTCGCCTCGGTCTGGGTGAGCGCAACGTGCTCATCATGACCACGCGCGTCGCTCAAAAGAGTTATGGCGCCGAGAAGCGCTTCCTGTGCCCGCCGCCTCTGGTGATCCTGATCGGAAGTAGCTGGTGGAATGCATGCCCCGCGCCTGCCAGGCCCACGCCGTATCCCCAAGCAGGAGGTCCTATGGATGCCGATCAGAGCCCGACGGTGCTTTCGCCTCCGCGCGTCACCATCAACATCAGCGGCGAGCCGGGGATCCAGGACGGTGCGCTCGAGTGGGCCTCGAGCAGCGGTCGTCTGATCGACGTGGGCAACCCATCATCGGAAATGGCCATCTCCGGCCGATGCATCGGCAAGCAGCTCTACATCTCGGACGTGGACGAGAAGCGACGCCACGTAGAGGCGCTCGTCTCGATCTCCGTGCCCGGATCGTCGCCCATGGATCGACGCTTGCTGGGTACCTTCCCAAGCCGGCCGATCAAGGTGATCAGCAAGCCCAGCAAGAAGCGACAGTCGTCCCGCAACACGGAGCTCTGCGTCAACCACGGCTCGGTCATCTCGCTCTTCCACCGCCTGCGCTCTCAGACGGTCTCGACTCGATACCTGTGCGTCTCAGGCGCGCCGTCTTGGTTCAAGGGTTCGGACAACCAGCCGTTCCTCAACATGAATCCACGAGACCAAAAGGGCCAGGAGCCACCAAGCTGCTTCGTCGCCAAGATGTCGAGCTGGGATCCGTTTGTCATCTACTTGGTCGATCCCAAACAGCGCGCCGATGCGACGCCCTCGGAGCCGCTGCAGCCTCCCGTCAAGGGCTACCCGCCGCCGCCGCCGAATGCGCTTCCCACCGTAGGGTTGACGAGCTCGCAGATGACGATCCACTACAATCAGCCCATCGTGCTGCAGTGCCTCAACACGGCGGTGGTGAGCCCAGTGATGGTGGTGCGCAAGGTGGAGAAGGGCACGACGGTGTTGGGCGGTGCTTCTGCCGGACCGAGCGAGTCGATCTCGCGCGAAGCCTTCGGCGATCCCGTCTCTCAGCTGCACAAGATTGCGCTCGAGGTGCTCGAGGATCCGTCGGCCTCGGTGCCGCGACCGATGGACGAGTCGGGCGAGTCCATGTCGCCGGGTCAGAGCGGGCCGTTCTTGGCTTGCCTGAACGAGTCGGTGGGCATGCACCGTCCCAGCGAGCCGCGCAAGTGGATCGGCAACAGCGGCTACAGCGTGCCTTCCACGCCGACAACGCCCGTGACGTCGATGAATCTGGCGGCCATGGATGCGGGTGAGCCGGTGTCGGGAAGCTTCCTCCCGACGAGCCCGACGTCGGCTGCTGCCTATGCCGCCGCACAGACTCGCTACTCACTGGGCGCGAGCCGGGCGGGCAGCATGATGTCGCCGTCGGCGTCGTCGCAAGACGTGTCCGGCAGCATGGAGCCGCCGCCGTCGTCGGACGGCGGCAAGGTGAAGCGTCCGCGACGTGTGTCGTCCTCTGTTGTCGTGCAGAAGGAGCGTGCTGCTGCGGCTGCGGCAGCGAGCAAGAATCGCCGCCGCGGACAGTCGCTATCGGTGGTGGGCATGCAGAACCAGGGGCTGTCGGACGTCGAGATCCTGCGTCGCACAGGCTCGTACACCAATTCGATGACGTCGGACTCGTCCGTGGCGAGCATTGCTCCCGGCGCGATGTGGTCGGTCGAGGTGGCTGACTCGGACATCTGGACGGTGGTGGGCACCGACATTGCGCGCCACTCGTTCTACGTGCCGCCGCAGATCGTCGGGGGCTCGCAGCCGCAGACGTCGATCACGGACAGCAACATTGCGCATCTGATCACGGTGCCTGCGCCTTCGCAGCCCATCACGCCCATCCCGATCATCACCAACGTGGTGGCGCCCACTCGCGACGGACGCTCGGCCATGGTCGGGGCGGGAGGCGCGGGCGACCAGAGCCCCGGTCTGGTGACCATCTTGGGCGAAAACTTCCACCCGAATCTGTTCGTCTACTTTGGCGACTGGAAGAGCACGCACGTCGAGGTGCGCACGCGCCAAACCATCGTTTGCGCGGCGCCGCCGGCGTTCGATTCGGGTCTGCCTCGCGGTCGTGTGCCCATCTTGGTGGTTCGTCACGACGGCGTCATCTTCCCCACCGACTTCCACTACCAGTGCTGAGGCGGCATCCACGTCGAACTGTGCAGGATGCGAGGCATGCGAGGCATGCGCTTTCACTGTCTTTGTTGGGAGTTTCTTTTCGTTTCTTTGTCTTCTTGACTCACTCCTGTTAGGGCTCGAGGTTCAACTTTGTGATACTACTCATTTGCACATGCATGGCGTCTGCGCGCTCGGGGGATGGATGAGCTTGTTGAATGGCGGGGAGGATTGGGCGAGGATGGCGTGCGGATTGCGTGCCGAGTCGTGATTTCGGCCGGTACTGACCCAACGCGGATCGCGGAAATCGACGTCGCTTGATTCGGACGTGGGCGTGCCGGTGGAGCTGAATTTGTTGGGCTGCGCGGTCAGGCCATGCATTGCTAAGACCACCATCTGCCACTGTGCGTACGATTGGATCAAGATGTCGACGGCAGGCACGACACGGAAGCTCAAAGTGCTCATGGCACACGGATACACGAGCAACAAGTTCCAATTCTTCAAGCGCTCGGGAGCGATTCGCAAGGCGTGTCGCGATGTTGCCGACTTTACCTTCATCAACGGTCCGCTGATCGTGCAGCCGATTACGTCTGCGGGTGATCTGGATGCGCCGGACGTCGAGGATGGCAAGCTGGTAGACGAGAACACGCCGATCGAGGAGCAACCGCGTGCGTGGTGGCGAGCCGACGACGATGGCAACTATCTGGACTGGGACAAGTCGGTGGCATATCTCAACGAGGTGCTCAAGACCGAAGGTCCTTTTGATGGCATCGTCGGATTTTCGCAGGGTGGATGCCTGGCCGGAATCCTTGCGAGCGCATTCGAGAAGCCGGAACGCATGCCTGGACTCGAGCTGCCCAAGGGCCAGGGAGCCTTCCGATTTGCCGTGGCCGTGTCGGGATTCCGCAGCCGCGACAAGCTGCATCAGAAGCTGTTTGAGCAGCCCATCGAAACGCCCGTGCTGCACGTGCTGGGACGGGCGGATCAGATTGTGGATCTGGAACGCTCGCAGACGCTTGTGGACGTGTGCAAGAATTCGCGCGTGGAACTGCACGACGGCGGCCACTCTCTTCCCTCGCAGTAGGTGTTGCTCGTACATGGATGCAGCTCTGAGCATGGCCGGGGCTAGACGATGGTAGAAGACTGACGATCAAGCTCTCTTGTTTCTCTCTAACCTTGCAACTCGACGCTCGACGAACGACAGGGCACCATGGCGCAACTTTTTCCGCGACTTTTTCAGCACGTTCTGCTCGGAGCCGTACGTGGCGAACGACGAGTGGCGAAGGGTGGCGGGACCTTCGGAACGGCCACGGGGCGACACGCCGGCAGGCTCGGGAACGGTGACGCCTACGCCTGAATCGACGCAGGCGGCGATGAGCCATGCGACGGGTCCTGCGGGATCGTCGGGCGGCGCGACAGGTGAGCGAGACATCGATCCATCGAACCCTGCGCGAACGGTTCCTAAGAAGAAAGCCAACTCGCCTTTCCTGGTGCATCAGCGGTGGAAGGAGGAGCAGGAGCTGAGGCGCAGAAAGGCGGCCGAACGCGACTCTAGCGCCGGTGGCGGCGGCGGCAGCAGCAACAGCAAGTCGAGGCGCGCGGGCGATGGCGAGGACGAGACGACGGATCTGAGCGGCCCGGTGCGCGTGATGATCAAGCTGGTGCGATTTGCCATCATGTCGATCGCGATCGGGATGGTGTCGGGCTTGTTTGTGGCGGGCGATCCGCTGTGGGGCTACCGGGGCAAGTACACGAAACTGCGCACCTATCTTCCCGTAAGTTTTCGCGCTCGAGCGTAGCTAAGGAGCTAGGACGAGCATCGGATTGACCATTGCCTTTGATTGTGGGCTGTGGTACAGTATCGGGAGAAGATCTTTTCGCTTCCGGAGCTGGCCATGTACAACGGGCGGGATGAAAAGAAGCCGATCTATGTAAGTGCACTATCGAAAGCAGGCGGGGGTTCAAGATTGGTTGAAGCTGACCAAAGCTTGGGGGGGAAAACAGATTGCTATTTTGGGCGATGTGTACGATGTGAGCGAGGGCCGACGGATCTACGGACCCGGAGGCTATTACTCGTTCTTCAGCGGACGCGATGCGAGCCGTGCATACGTGACGGGATGTTTCAAAACGCATCTGACGTACGACGTGCGCGACTTTGACGACAAGCAGATGAGCGTAAGTGCAACGGGGAGACGGACGCAGCGTCTTTGCGCCCGTCGCGTGCGGAGATGAGCGAAAACAAGACTGACGTAGCTAGCTACTCGATTGTCGTCGCAGGACCTGGTGGCATGGAAGCAGTTCTACGACAATCACGCGCGCTACTTTAAGGTTGGACGCGTGGTGTTGCCGCCGCTCGATGCCAGTGTACCGGTTCCCGAGCCGTGCGAAGAGCCGACGGCGCCCAAGTGAGCGCGTGCGCTTCGATGCATGGATGGACTCGACGGGCGGAAGCAGACGAGGCTACGGTGGCGTCAGGATCGGATCACGTGTCGCCGTGCCGCACAATCGACCATGCAGACCGACGATATAGAATGAAACCATTGCGAAACCAAAGCGGGTGTCTGAGCCTGCACGAGACGATGGCTAATGCCCATCAAAAAGGCGGCAGCAACGGGGAAGCGAGAGAAAAAAGGCTTCCCGCTGCTTGTGCTTTCGTTGGTTGGGCAGTGCGCGGAATTGATTTTATATTATACAGTATTGATGCCGAATTCCGAACGTGAGAATAAAGTTGCAGACAGCGGGCCGAGCAGCGCAAGACGGAGCGCAGGCGCAGCTTCGGGAAGGGCGGGCGCGCGCTGTCAATTGGCGGCGTGGGTGCATTGCATCGACGAGGAGCCACGCCACGGGAGGCGGAATTGCATCGGCACCCATGCGGCTCGAAATCGAATCCTAATCGCGGCCCGTCTTTGCCAACAAGGCAGGGCAACTGGACAACAACGCCAACAATGCCAACAAGCCCAAGACCAAGCCCAAGTCCAAACCCACGTGAGCCGACCGTTCGAGAGAGCTCAACCTCGGCCGCGGCATGCGCGGAGGCCAACGGGCGGATCTCGGATCCCAAAGCGAAGCAGACCCCTTGTCGCCTTTTGACTTTGTTTGTTAGCGCCTAGACCCACGCGCGTGCTCCTCGGCTGGAAAAGCGCGCGCCTCGTCCCTTTTTCTTTTTTTTTTTAACCCTTTCGCATGACCATATTTAGCCGGTTCATTCAGTAGGATGCATGGCAGAAAGACGACTTGATCGTTCGCGCACGTTTGGTAGTCGTATATGCCCGTCCGTCTTGAATGCAACCATAGCTCTTCGCATGCGCCAAGGCCGATTCGCCGTCGAGCTGGAATGTTGCGAAACGGAAAGGGATCGAGAATCAAAAAATATAATACTCAAAATCCAGGAAGAAACGAAAAAAAGGGTTGCAAGGGGTCAACGCAGCGCTGTGGCTGGCCCATCACTGTATGAGCCCTACAGCCCATCACTCTGCGAAAATAAAATACAGGATTGGATTTTTCGGCATTGATTCTCAGATGGCGGAGTTGAACATGTGTCGCGCAACTACACCGGCCAGCTGGCCAACACCGCATTTCCATGCTTTCAACGGGTAGCAGCCCGAGCCGCCCCCTTCGCATGCTCATGCACCTCCTCGCCAGCCCGTCGGCGCTGCAACCAACACGCTTCCCGCCCTCTCTCGCCACAGTCCAACACCTGCCATGCCATCGCCACGCTCTCCACTCCCTTGGCTCCAGCGCGCTCCGCCACCGACAGTATCCGCGCTTGCACCAATCTCGGCGTGGCGATCGGCGCGGGATCCATCGTATCTCGCTCTCGGCCCACACAAAGCCAGCCCCGGCTCTGCTTGACAACGACGCAGCTCGCCCTCGCCCTCGCTCTCGCCCTAGCCTTCGCCCTAGCCTCTGTGCCGCGCCCGTGCCAGCTTGCCATGCAGGGTCCTCCAGTTTCTCGCTGCATCGCCTCTCCCGCCTCAAACTTCGTCCGCTGCCTCCCCCTCCTGCTCACCGAATTGGCTCCGCGCGCTCTGTTCTCGATGCATCGTCATCGTCGTTCCTGGCTGCCTGGCTGCATCGCTGCCTTGCCCTCATCTTCCTCCTCGCCCTGTCCGCCATCGCATGACACCCACTCGTTCAGCTGCACAATTCACACAGCAACGTCCTCCGCCGCCGCTTCTGTCCGCAACGCCGCGGAAGCATTTGCTCCTCCCCATATTGGCCCTAGTCCACTTGCATTTTGTAGCACCGCCGCCTCCTCCTTGGCATTCCGCCCTCGCCGCCCGCTCCAGTCAGTCTCGTGGCAAATATACTTCCCGTCTGCATCCGCCTACTTTTCCGCCCTTCTCTCGTTGGCGCATCGCTCTTTTCCCTCGCCCGCCCAATCCTTCGTACTGCGTCTTGGCTGCTCTGTCCTTGGCTTGCCATTGGCTTGCCATTGGCTCTCTGCATCTCGGACACACACGCACGCACCTACCCGAAACCCATCTCGACCTAGCCCGCTCGTCAAACCGCAGCCTTTGCCTCCCTCTTTCACTTTCCTGGATCCATCATCTCCTTGGTGCGGGCCCCGGCTTGCCATACCGCGGCGCAAAGCTCGCCTTCTGCCCTCAGCTTTCCACGTATTGCCTTTCCTCCTCTCGACCAAATCCTCGTCTATGATCGTCTGGATCCAGCTGCCTCGTCTACGCTTCATCTCGACCGGCGTCTTCTCGCATGCTCGAGCCCCATGAACCTGCTTCGTCTCTTGTCGCCATCGCTAGCTTCTCTCGTTTCTCGTCAGTCACTACCACCATCACACTCGTTTCTTTTTGCCGTTTCGCCGTTCGGTAAGCTGCTTCCAGCGCTCTCTGCGCACGTTTGCATGAGCAGCACATGCTTCCGTGCCCCTTTTGGCTAGATCATGAACACGGGCTTCACACCGCGAAACAATCGAGCCCCTGACACCACCGACGCACCCGCTTCCTCCCAACGCACCTCTCACACCACACCGCCAGACATCCCCAATCGACTCCACCACCAGCTTTCAGATCGCAGCGTCGCACAGCCATCGCATTCCCACCAGCCAAACGTAAGCCAGCAGCACCAGTATTCGGCGCAGAATCTTGCTTCCATGTATTCGGCGTCGTATCACTCTAGAGCCCCAGGCCAACCTCACAATCAACAGCTTGCCCACCATCACCACATGTATCACACCCAGCAGCCGACACAGCAGCAGCAGGACCACCAGCAGGACGGTCAACAGCAGCAGTCGCAGCAGCAGCAACACCAACAACAACACCATCAACAACCACAACCACTACACCAGCATCAGCACCAGCACACTCCTTCGACACAACAACACCAACAGCACCAGCCGCATCAGCAGCACTACCAGCAGACGTCACAGCACGCGCAGAACCCGCTCCAGCGTTCGGCCGGCCAGGCGTTTAGTGTGCCGCGAAGCGTTTCGACGCCATCGTGGATTTCCGGTGCGCATTCGGCGGCATATCCGGCGTCGTCCAACATCAGCCCGCCCACGTCGGCCACGGCGCCCTTGTCGTCGTCGTCGTCCAGCGCATCGCTGCTCTCCTACTGGGATCAGAGCGTGGCTAGCGACTCGGACCTCGCCATGGCCTCGGCCATCTCGCCCACCGAGGCGCACTATACACTCTCGGAGTCGACGCACCATCGGTATGCGTCGAGTGCGTCGCTGCCGGCTTTGTCGCCCACGGGCGTTGTCTCGCATCCGCTCGCGCTCAGTGCAGCCGCCACACCGGCTCCGATGTACTATGGCGTCAACAGCGCCGAGCACTTTCATCCGTACCGGCCGGCGTCGGTTCAGCCCATGCCAGCAGGCGCAGCGGTGCAGAGCTACCATCCCGCCATGGTCTCGGTCTCGCCGGGCGGCGTAGTGTATCAGGGCAATGTATCGACGCAGCATGCCTCGCCCGGTCTGGTGTACGGTGCATCGAGCTCGTCGTTGCCTCTACCGTCCGGATCGTCGTACGATGCATACTCGCCTTCGTTCTCGACGCATTCGGGCTACGTTTCGTATCTGCCCAACAATGCGCCCGACTCGCGCTTCTATGCGCTGAATCCGTTCGAGATCAAGCATCGTCGGCGCACGACCAAGACGCAGTTCCGCGTGCTCGAGTCGACGTTCCGCGAGATCCCCAAGCCCAACGCCACGCTGCGCAAGCAGATCAGCGCGCAGCTCGACATGCCCGTGCGCGCGGTGCAGATCTGGTTCCAGAACCGTCGTGCCAAGGCCAAGGCGTTGGAGAAAAAGAGATACAAGGATGGAGCTGCCGACACAGCAATGCGACCGACGGATGGTGGAGCATCCTCTTCGACGGCTCTGGAGGCAGAGCGCAGGACGCAGGGATCGGAACCTTCGGTGTATGGTGCGGCGGTGGATCAGCATGATCGTGGCCATGGCGGAGGGTATGCAGAGGGCCAGAGGGAGAGCAGATCGATGGACCTCCCGCCGCTACGTCTGCATGGTGATGTCCAGAGGCAGACGACGTATCCTGCGCTGTCGCCACGACTCACGTTGCCTGCGATCCATGTCGACTCGACACGCGACCGCAGACAGCTCGCTTCGCCTCCCATCGCCTCGTCCGACGCCAGCGCTAGCTTGACATCCAGCCATCCACTACACGAGCATACCGATCAACCTCCGCGCCAACACGCCACGATGGCCAACACGCAAGACTCCTCCCTCAGGCCAAACAGGCTCAATGCACCGGCTCTGCCAAGCGTATCGTCGCGACAGCAAGCGCACGACGCCGCGCGCTACTGGACCACACCGCAGTAATACAACCCACATTCTTTTCCCGATGTGAGACATTTTTTCAAAGGTGTGTCGTGCCTACTGGGGCACTGAGCATGTTTGAGCCGACGAGGTGGCCGAGACTTCAAACAGCATGCCGAGCACGAGCAGATGCAGAAAGATGGCGTACGCCATGAACACGACGCGCATGCGGCGGTGGCTGATGACAAGCCGTGTGAGCACGTGCAGCGCGCGTTCGAGCGGGTTGAGCTGCGCCATAGCGCGCGATTGCTCGCGGCCGCGGAACGCAGCAAACGGATTCATGGCCTCCTCGTACTTGGCGCGGTACTTGTCATCGCCCCCGCTGCCGCCGCGTGGGGGTGGATAGGCACCCGATGCATCCGTACGCACCCCCGCCGACCCCATCTGGATCACCGCCTCGGAACGCGCATTGCCTCCCTGCTGCCGCGCACCCGAGGGCGCGTAGCTCTGCAGATAGCGCGTCTTTTCGTACAGCGCCAGATTGTCCGACTGCAGCGTCTTGATCTCGGCACGCAGCTCGCTGATCGTCTCAAACTGGCTGCGCAGCTCTTCTTCCAGCTCGGCGTTGCGGCTGCGGAAGCGATCGCGCTGCGACGTGACGATCGAGAGGATGCTGCTGTCGCCACCGCCACTCGCGCCGATGCGAGGCGACGACGACGACGCCCGTGGCGACGCAGAGGCTGGCACGGCGCGTGCTGCGTGCGAACCATTGACGCTGTCGGCTGTTGCGGATGTCGATGCTCGCGACTTGGCCGTGTGGGTCTGGCTCACCTCGGCCTCGAGCGACTCGATCTGCCGCAAAGCGTCCTCGGCACTCATGGCTGCCGTGCTCTTGGCGCCCGGTCGGCTCTCGCGGCCAACCGATACCAGATCCGCCTCGAGACGCTGGTTGAGCGCCTTGAGCTGTGCAAGTTCGGTGCTGAGCGAAGCCACGTCGGAGGCAGCCTTGTCGAGCGAAGCCGACAGCTCGCCGTTGGAGACGCGCAGCGTGGCGAGCTGGTCTTCGAGGCGCTTGTTCTTGTCGAGCAGCAGCGCCTCGAGGCTGGGCGAGGAGGAGGAGCCCGCAGCGGATGCGGCGTGCTTGTCGTTGGCGTTGGACGACTCGTCGTCGTCCTCGGCGCTAAAGTGGATGGCCTTGACAATGTCGAGTTCGCGCTTGATGTCGGCATAGTCGCTGCGCTGGTGGAGCTTGGTGCGCAGCGATTCGATCTCGGCGTCCTTTTCGACGTGGAGTTTGCGCTGCGCCTCGCGCGACGAATCGAGCTGCGCGGCGAGCTCGGCGGAGCGCTGTCGCTCGTGTTCGAGCGAAGCCTGCACCTGCACGAGGCTGCGGTCCTTCTGCTGCGACTCTGCCTCGAGCAGCGCGAGCTTGTCGCTCTCGTGGCGGCCGCTTTTGACGCTCTCGATCTCGGCACGCAGCTGCTCGTTGCGCCTTTCGACGCTCTCGACGCGCACGTGCGCGCGCTCGAGGTCGCGCGAGAGCAGCTCCACCTCGGCGGCGAGGTTGGCCTTGCCGCTGCGCTGGGCTGGGTCGGTGTCGTCGTCGAGATCGTCCTGATGGCCGTTGCCAAGCAGCTGTGCGGTGGCCGAGTCGTCCTTGGACTTGAGAAGCTGCAGCTGTTCGTGGGCGAGGTTGAGGGATCGGGTGAGATCGGCCTCGCGCTCGTTGAGGTTGCGTATCCTCTCGTCCCACTTGGCCGAGAGCTCTCGTTCGAGCGCGGCGGAGCTCTGCTGGAGTCTCGCATCAAAGTCTTGCTCGAGAGCGCGGATGCGCTGCTGCAGACGCGCGTTCTCGGCGTCCTGCGCCTTGGCTGCGTCGGAGCGCGATCGGTGCTGCGCGAGCTCTTGGGTGAGCTTGGCGTTGGTTTGCTTGAGGCTCTCGAGGTCGTTGAGCGAGGCGGCTTGTTCGAGCGTGACCTCCAGGAGCGGATAGGGGTCGGGTGCGGAGCCGAGTGCGGAATGCACGTTGAGGAACGCATTTTCTGCCGCCTTGGACCGCTTTGTGAGCGTGTCGATCTCGGACTGGTAGGCTTTGAGCAGCGGCTTGAAGCTGTCGAGCTTGTTGGCGTCCGGCTGCTTCTTGAACTCCCTCGTCTGGTCCGCCAACTTCTTGCGGTTGGCGACGGCTGCGGTCTGTGCCTGGAGGAGCTCGGGCGCGAGTGTGTTGAGCTGGGATTGGAGGTCGACGAGGTTGATGTCTCTCCACGTGGACAGGGCGGCGCTGAAGTCGACGGGCTGGCGGCTCGGTCCTGCGCCGTCGACGATGTACGGTAATGGCGCCGAAGCTGATGCGGCCGCCATGATCAAGTGCTGGCCCTCGCCGTGGGAGTTGCAGATGGTGTGCTGCCGGAAGCTGTCGATGCAGCGCTCCAGCAGACCCGCACGGACGGGAGGTGGAAGGCTGCGGTGAGCCAGGCGGGAATCAAGATTTGTTAGACTTTGATGCCGATCCACAACAGGATCGGGTGTTAGAGTCAGAGAGGTCGCGTTCGGATTCTGACGTGTTCGACAGGGCCAATCAAAATTTGATCGGCTAAAAAAGTAGCTGCAGCAGGCCGACTGGCTCACGTCACTCGGGCGACGTCGAGTCGAGTCAACCCAACCCACCCCAATCCAATCGAGGCTTTCGGGAATTTTCCCAGTGTCTGTGCGGCCCTTTTTTTGGACGAGCTCAAGAGCGCCGATTGGGCAGCACAGGGCGATGAGCGCGAATTGAGAAGAAAAATCTGAATCTTGATTGGCGGCAGCAGCAGGCAGCAAAAGCGGGCCGCAGAAGCAGCAGGATTGACTCGACCACCCGAGCCCAGCCAGAGCTCTGCCGGCCCCCCTTATCTTTGCGCCGCATTCAATCGTTCCGCCTTCCTTTGGTCTCCCAACCATCAACCGCCCAAGAAATCTCCCTTCGTACAAGCAACCGCTTTGAAGCTTTCCGCGCCTCCGTCTACCCACACGCAAGACACCAAAGTTCTGTCGCCCGAACACAAAAGGGCTGTGTAGCGCATGTTCGTTCAGCAGACCAGGGACGACTACATCAGTGATTCCGTCTACAAGTCCTCTCACAACGCCTGAGAGCACGTTGCAGTCATCGTCTTAAAGTCTTACCTCCTCAACAAGAAAACACCTCCTACTCGAACCGCAATCATGTTGGCTCCCCTCCGCAACATGGCGCTCCAGCGCTCCACCGTCTCGCCGCTAGTCGGCCGAGCTGCGATCCGCTCGCTTGCCACGCACGCCTCGGTGCCCATCACCTACACCGAGGCGCCTGCTCCCAAGCCCGCCACCCTGCACCTCAAGTCCGGCCACTCGTTCACCGGCCGCTCGTTCGGTGCGCCTCGCAGCGTCTTTGGCGAGACCGTCTTCACCACCTCGATCACCTCGTACTGCGAGTCGCTCACCGACCCTTCGTACCAGGGCCAGATCCTCACCTTCACCCAGCCGCTGATGGGCAACTACGGCGTGCCCGACAACTCGAGCGCACAGTCGCCCGTCGAGCATCCCGCCGACGTCGACGTCGGCGCCTTCCTCGAGTCCAACAAGGTCCAGGCTGCCGGCGTCATCGTCTCCAACCTCGCCGAGCGCTTCTCCCACTACCTCGCCAAGGAGTCGCTCGCCACCTGGTGTGCGCGGCACAACGTCCCCGGCCTCTTTGGCGTCGACACTCGCGCCATCACCTCGCTCCTCCGCGACCAGGGCTCCACGCTCGGCGCCATCCTCGTCGGCGACGGCCACGATAAGGCTCCCGCGCTCTCGGACTACGTCGACCCCATGGCCGAGAACCTCATCGCCAAGGTCTCCACCAAGGAGCCCTACGTGCTCCACCCCGTCGGTGGCGCCGAGGCGGCGCGATGCCACGTCGCGCTCATGGACTTTGGCTGCAAGGCCAACATCCTGCGCTCGCTCCTCCGCCGCGGCGCCTCGGTCACCGTGCTCCCCTGGGACTTTGACTTCAACAAGGTGCGCGACGGCTTCGACGGTCTCTTCCTCTCCAACGGCCCCGGCTCGCCCTACTCGATCGAGCCGGCGCTCAACATGGCGCGCGCCGCCATCTCGCAGTGGGATCGTCCCATCTTCGGCATCTGCATGGGCAACCAGGTCATCGGCATTGCTGCCGGCGTCGAGGCGTACCGCATGAAGTTTGGCAACCGTGGTCACAACCAGCCCGTCGTGGCGCTCAAGTCGGCGGGCAACTTTGTCAAGCGCGGCCGCGTGTACATCACGTCGCAGAACCACGGCTACGCGCTCACGCCGGATGAGAGCAAGTGGCCCGAGGGATGGCAGCCGTGGTTTGTCAACGCCAACGACTCGTCGGTCGAGGGCATCATCCGCACGCAGCTGAGCGAGCAGCGTGCCATGGTGTGGGGCGTCCAGTTCCACCCGGAGCACTGCGGCGGTCCCGAAGACACCAACGGCATCTTTGAGGACTTTGTCGAGGAGGTCGTGCGCATCAAGGGCCAGCAGGGCAGGAGCCACGCCGGCAAGGGTCTGCCCGAGGACATGCACGTCAAGGTCGGCGCGCCCGCCTTCCCGATCAACGAGTTCGGCGTCGTGGGTCAGTCGCCCGCCCACCTCTAGGTGTGCTGCCTTGTCGGTCGCTAGCTCGGCCATGATCTCTTTGTTTCACTTTTAATCATGCCTCCTTTTTCAAATTTGCATCTCTTTTTACCTTATGACAGCGATTGCAGCAAGTCGTCGACCGCGGTGAGCAGGAAGTCAGTGGCGACAGGTGTGGATGCCTGGTGGTTGGCGTCGGGCACGATCATGGCCTTGAAAGTTCCAGTGGTGTCCAGCAAGCGATTCCATAGGCTATGCAGTTTGGCAGCGGCGCCGCTCGGCAGATACTCGCTGCAGAAGTGGGGGCAAGGAAGCAAGTCAGTCACGGCCTGCTGGATATCAGCGTTACATATAGGGCACTGGCACTTACTCTTGCGCGCCTATCATGGCCAAGAGGCGGGCGTTGGGCGAGCCCTCCTTGAGGTTGTGGATGGCTCGGCCGATGGTGCGTGCCCCTGGACTCGTGTCGGTGATCTGGTGATCTTGCAAGTCGGAGCTGAAGAAGTCGTCGTCGCCTCCGCGCGCGTTGAGAGACCACATGCGATACGCCGTCATGGCGGGCGAGAGCACGGCGGAAGCATTGCCGATATTGGACGGGCCGTTGTCGGATTCGTCAGCCTGGTCTGGATGGTCTTGAGGCGTGGTCGGCAGAGCCATACCCTCGGTCTGCTTGCGAGGTATCAGTTGGGCGCCTTTGCCAGAGAGATGAAGCTGCGTAGAATGCTCGAGCTCGCGGTCCATTTCGGCACCCACCGTTTCGGAGGCCGCCGAGCTTCGCTGGGACTCGTAGAACTCGCGATCCGAGACTGGCGCCTGCAGCACGGCAGCGTCGATCTTGGTGAGCGGGTCCGTAGCACGCTTGGACGAGAGCAGGTAGGCGACGATGTCCTGGCATCCGGTCGAGTGGCCCATCAAGACGACCTTGCCGCTGCGCTTGCTGGGGGTGATTCGCAGATGTGCGACGCAAGCTGCCATCTCCTGCGCGTCTCCCTCGAGCGAGCACAGGCCGTAGCCGCCGAGATTGCACGTCATCTGCGGCTGCACCAGAGAGAAGCCATGCTTGCGAATGATGGATGCGAGCTGCGGCAGGTACGGGATCGTTCCGATGGTGTCGGTGAGGCCGGGGACGAAGACGAGCGAGTGCGGCAGATCCGGGTCCGAATCAAAGTACGGCAGCGCAATCGGTTTCTTTTGATACAGCTGCAGCGAGCCGGTCAGCGGCGCTGGAAAGGACGGCTGCGAAGTCATTCTCGTCGCTACCTAAAGCTGGTCGTAGGGAAGGGCGAGCTGCTCGAGGTGTATGGAAATGGTCCGGCGCCGAACGCGTGGCAGGGGTGCGTGCAGCAGTGCAGCTGCATCACCCTGCGCAGACGGGAGAGGCCAGCTGCTCCTGCAACCAACACTTTTTTCTTTTTTGGCGTCTTGGATGGCGCTCGCGTGCACGCACGGCCCCTTCCACCCGAGCTCTGCTGCTGAGCTGAAAGGCTGCGCAGAGGAACGCAACACTCTCGAGAATGGGCTGCTTTGCTCTCTCTCCTCCTCCACCGACATGCAATTCGGCGGCTAGCTTGCTTGCTCCTGCTGCCTTCCGTGCCCGCTTCCATCCTACTCCGCAATCGTCACGTCGCTTGGCGTCGGATCGTCCGCTGCCAAGCATGACCGACAATGAGCCTCGCCAGCTGCTGCCCGAGACCGAGTCGCATCAGCAGCTATCGGCCAAGCTAGGCGCCTCGCGTCCGCCACCGCCGCGCAGTCGCAGCAACCGAGCCAACCAGTCCACATCCAAGCAGTCTTCGTCCGCCACCACCACATCGGCCGCCCCGAACGGGTCCCGCTCTTCCGACCACGATGACGCGCAGAACCAGCCAACCGAGCGCGAGCGCGAGTCTGCTGAGCCATCGGACGCGCCGGATGACGAAGCATCGCCCGAGCTCGAGGCTAGCGGCAGTGCGTCGCCCGTCCGCATGACCGTGCAGCGCGCCGTGTCGGGCACCTCGATTCGGAGCAGCCGATCGATAGGCGCCGTGTCGGACATCCCGAAGGAGGAGATCGAAAAGGCGCTCGAGGGACTCGACCGCGACGACCTCGTGCTGGCGCTCGGGCGTGCCAAGGTGCAGATGGACGAGATCGAGGCGCGGCTCGACGAGCAGCTGCTCGAAAACGAGACGCTGCACGACTCGACCGCCTCGCTCACTCAGCAGCTCGGCTCAGCCGAACACGAGGTGCAGTCGCTCCACGCGCTCGTCAAGCAGCGCGAAGAGCGCATCGACGAGATGATGCTCGAGCAGGAACGCATCGAGGGCGAGGTCTACTCCACCATGCAGATCATCGAGCGCCTCCGCAAGCAGCTCGCCGACTCTGAACGTGGCCGCAACGACGCAGAAAAGCGATACCTCGACCAGACCGCCACCATGGACAAGGAGCGCCAGTACTACATGGACACCGAGGCGCTCCTCAAGTCGCAGAAGGCCACCCAGTCGGCAGCATACGAGAAGCTCCTCACAGGCCACAACGAGCTGATGCGAGAGCACGAACGGCTCACCAACAACCTCGCCTCCATCAAGGCCAATGGCATCTCGGCCGATCCTACCTCGCCCATGACACCTCACAAGGATCTCATGCAGGACTTCGCTTCCAAGTCCTCAGACTCGGCTCAGGACGTCTCCAGCGCTTCGGTCCACACTGGCGCCGACACCGATGCTTCTGCCAAGCAGTCACACACGAATGCAAGCCGCGGCGCGCCCAACAGAGCGGCAACCTTTGCCGAGGAGAGGGACATGGCTACCATGATCGAGGAACTCTCGACGCTCCAAAAATCTCACTCGTCGCTCTCCGAGACCATGGTCACCCTGCAGGCCGAGCTCAAGGATGTGCGTGCCGAAAACGTCTCGTTGCGCGACCAGAACGAGACATTCATGGACATTCTCCAGGAAAAGACCTTCAGCGGTGCACTGCTCAACGAGAGCGCTATGCTGCGAGGCATGCGATCCGCCTCCTTTGGCCGTCTCCGTGCCCAAGACGGCCTGCTGGATCCCTACGATGAGGAAGGCGACGACGACGACGAGGACTCGCTCGACGTGGACGACAGCGCCGATGACAGTGCAGCTGGTGGATCTTCCATCGCTTCGAGAACGATACCCGAGGAGGACGAGGACGATGTTGACGACGTCCCCGACACGCCCAAGGCGCCGCCCAAGCCCAAGCTCAAAGCCTCGCGCAGGAAGCGCGCGGGTTCGAGCGCCGCGCCGCTCCCGACCGCCGATCTTGCGTCCGAGCTCGAAGGCAGCAGCGCACAGCAACATGCTAGTCCGGACGACCGAGCCGTCCGAGAAAGGCGTTCGCCCAGCCAGCGCTTTGGCGTCGTCTCGGACAACCTGGGCGAGCTGCAGAACGAGGTGCGCGAGCTGCGCGAGGCCAACCAGGCGCTCACCCTGTACATCTCCAAGATCATCGATCGCATCATTGCGCGCGAGGGCTACGAAAACATCCTGGCCGTCGAGAGTCGCGGCACGGTCCGTGGGCCACGCCACAAGGCTTCCCGTGCCAAGCTCGCGCAGAGTGCCCAGGCCCAGGGTAGTGGCAATACCGAAGCGGCAGCCAAGGGCGGCAGTGCCGCTGGAGCGGACGCGTCCGGTCAAGCCAGCGGCCTGTTTGGCTTTGGCGGTGCGTCGAACCGATCGGCATCAGGTGGAAGCCGCACCTCGGCGCCGCCCAAGAGCAAACGCGCATCGTCGATCGATTGGCGCAGCTTGCCCTTCCTCGGCGGTGGAGGTGGCAGCGGCGGCGGTGGCGGCGGAGCTGGCGAGACGAGCTCCAACCTGCGTCCTCTGACGCTGCAGTCGGACAACCTGCTCATCCCACCTCGCGATGGCTCGGCGCGCAAGCTGCGGACGAGCGAGGAGATCGAGGACGAGCACGATGTTGCCGAGCGCGAGCGCATCCGCAACGAGCTCCTCTCGCGCGGCATCCAGCCTCCCAAGCACCAGCTTGTGCAGAGTCCCACGAGTCCGCGCAAGCAGCGGCCCCAGAGCGTTTCGGGCGCAGCGGGCGGCACGGGTGGCTTTGCTGCTTTCTTCTCGCGCGTCGTGGGCGGCGCGAGCTCCAACGCGATCGCGAGTCCGGGCAAGTCGGATACGCAGTCGCAGGCATCCACCACACCCGGAGGCTCGTTTGATACGGGCTTTGAGCGCGCCGTGTCGTCGACGCCTGCGGCGGATGCGGGCAGGCGCGAAGCGGAACGCACACGTGCACTCCAGCTGTCCGAAGGCGGCTCGAGCGTGACCAAGCTCAGCAGCGGGCCGGGGATCGCCTCCAAGGCGCGACAGCTGCGTGCGGAGCGCCACCAGCAGACGCTCATCGCCGCCGACGGCGCCGAGTATCCGTTCCCCTCGTCGGCGCACAGCAGTGCAGCCGCCAGCAGGGCTACGAGCGGCTCCAACAGCATCGCCGAAAGCTCGATCTGGGAAACCTCGATCGCAGGCGACGAGAGCTACACGCTACCGGCCCCGCCCAGCGAGGGCGGCGGTGCGAGGGGTGACGTGGAGTCGGTCGACTCGCCGCTGGTCGGGTACGGAGCGGGATTGCCGCCGTTGCCGCACGAGACGACGGGCGACGAGGATCCAGAGATGTTCCGATCGCCGTCGTTGGCGCAGAACAAGCAGCTGCCGAATGCGAGCCACGACCAGGGGTGGAAGCGCGCATTCAGGCGGATCAGCCTGCTCAGTCCGACGGCGACTCCAGCGCAGCCCGATGCGGGATCCGGCGACGCAGCCTCGCACAGCCAAAGCCCCATCGACGCGCCAGGCTCCGAGTCGGCCGCAGAAGAGGCTCACGCCAAGAGCAATGTGTAGAGATGCGGTGTTCGATGCTGCGCCAAAACTATGGGCCTCGGGACCGCATTGCATGAAAGATTCACACTTTGATACCCGGTGCATGAATGCATTTGTACACGATCTAGATTGCGAAGGATGTGTGTGTAGTTGTTCAGTGGCTGCCACCGCCGAAGAGGACGCCACCGTCGCCGGATGCGCTGCGCTGCATGTAGGAGAGGTACTTCCATGCCGCCGTGATGGCAGCGGCCACGAGGAAGGCCGAATCGAAGAGGCTGCCAAACACCACCTGAAAGCTGGGCAAGGTGGCGAGGAGTGGGGGGTCGCCTATTGCGGCCAAGTCTCGCGATGAAGGCGATGGCGGCGAAACCGATGCTGGCAGTGACGATCTGAGCTGGATGAGTGTGGCGAGGAGATAGATGGTCATGATCTCGGCGAGGAAGAGCACCAAGAAGGAGCTTGACACTCCGGATCCAGCTGCACGGAAGGCCGAGCCTAGGAAGGCAAGTACACTGCCTATCCTACCCCAGATGAGCACACCCACAAACAGCAGCGACACCTGCTTGGTCCAAGCTGCCACGTCGAGGTTCACATCAAAGATGCGGATGACATATGCGATCGAGAGCGAGATAAAGTCGGGCGGCGCCGTATCGCGATACCCAAGCACGAGCAGGTTGAGCATCGACAGTGCGATGCGAAACGCACAATACGCAGCCCATCCCCACCCGACCAGAATCCAGAGCTTACCCAACAGCGTGGCGTTGAGTTCGTCCTTGTGCTGCAGCGTCGTCATGCGGTCCAGATCATCGCGCATTGCACCGGCAATCGCCGAGAGCCCAAAGATCTCGGACTTGAGCGCCTTGATCTCCCTCGACCGCGAATCGCCACCCCACAGCGTCGAAACATTCCAGCCCGAGCTAGCCGTGGCCGACGAGTGGTGCTGCACACGTTCCAGGTCGGCTTTTCTCGCAGCAAGGTCGGTGCATGTGCGCTGAAACGACTCGCGCGCGAGCTGGATGTCGCTTTTCGAAGGTGGTCGCTGCTGCTTGCCGCTCAGCTGCTCTACCGCCTCCCACGCAGCCTGCAGCGCCGCCGAGCCGGACAAGACCGCGATGAAGGTGACGCCGATCACGGCGGTGCGTGCCATGAGGCCGTCAAAGATACCTGCATTGCTGCGCGCGTCGAGAAGGGCGGCAGGCAGCGGCACCTTGAAGAACACGAGCAGCCAGGGAAGCATGGGCAGCGCGAGGTAGATGAGCCTGCGTGCGAGCGAAGTGGTCGAGTTGGTGCGGTACGTAAAGAGCAAGCCGACGGCAAGCGGGATGAGCACGATGGCGAGCACCAGCACAGCGACGAGCGAGAAGCTCCATGAGCGACGCAGAGTGGTACCTTGGCCTGCCGAGAAACCAGCTGTCTCGAGCAAGACGGCGACAAAGAGTGAGGCCGACTCCTCGAACGCGAGCGAGAACAGCAGCGCCGCGACGCTGGCGAGGTCGAGGCCGCCGTTGGCATGGCGCACACGCACGGGCGCGAATAGCGCAGCCTTGAACTGGGTGAGCGAGGGAAGAGAGGAGTTGGTCCTGATGGCGAGAAAAGGCGACGTGTCTGCCGCGCTGTTTGCCAGCGCATACCCGTTGCCTGTGCGGTCGTCGTCGTCATCGTGAAGCGACCCGCCCGCCGTGAACGAGTGCGAGGCGGTGACGGGAGCCGGAAGGGACGAAGCTGACGGTGCGGCTGATTTTGGCCCGGTATCTAGGGATGCGTGTCGTGCATGGCCAAAGAGGAACGGCAGCGCCGCTCTCGCCGAGAGGTAGAGCGCGAGCTTGATGGCGAGGATGAGCAGGATGTCGATCATTGCGGCCAAACCGATATTGCCATCGTGCCCAACGTGCCAAGCGGGGTAGGCGCGTCAACTGCGTCCGGGGGGTCGAGTGGGCACTGAACCGAATGAGAGAGAGAAGCAGCACGACAGGCGCCGAGGATGATGCCGAGCAGTCGAGCAGGGATGGTGAAGGTCAAGAGCGTCCGAGCGCAGCTGCTGCTTTCCTCCACCTTGGGTGCAAGCGCTAGAGTACCGAATGTTAGATCAAATTTGCAAGGCAGTGTTTTCGTACGAGACGAGTGGAAAGGTCCGCGACGTGACGCGTCCGAAGCGCACTTTTTGGGCCAGGCAGCCTTTTGGTTGTGTTGGTTGGAGAGTGCGAGTCGGGCGATTTGGCGCGCGCGCGTTTACGCGTGACTGGACGAAGCGATGCAAAGGCAGACCAACACTCTTGTGCGCCGATGCGCCGGCTGTTGTTCGTGCACCGATGGGCAAAGCCAAAGCCAAAGCCAAAAAAGTCACACTCGCACAGAGGGGCGTCACCATCACCAACACCACCACCATCTTGCTTAGCCCACAACGGTCACTCGTCATGCCGACACTGCCCACCACGCCCAAGCCTTCGGGCCCTGACGCCGACTCGTCGTGGCTGCTCGACGAAAACCTCTCGCCCGCACTCGTACAGGGCTCGATGCAGAACCTGCACCTCGCCGACTCGCCCATCACCGCTCCACTCCAGTCCACCGCCGCAGCGAACAACCGCACTTCGCAGCCACGCGCATCCAAGCCGATCAAGTCGCGTCCGTCGTGGGGATCCGCCGTGGTGCTCGACTCGCAAAACGCGGCCAACGCCATGTCGGGTATGCGCTTGCTCGCCGGCATCCAGGCCAACGACGAGAACAAGCCGCCCGTCTCGCGCCAACCGCCCACAGCCGCCAATGCACCTGCCAGACCACGCTTCTCGCTCTTCGCAAAGCCAGGCGTCCCCACCAACCTCGTGCCCAAGAAGCCGCACAACGCCAACCCGACATCGCAGCACGACGACGACGACGATGACGACCTTACACTGCACGGCCTGCCTGATGTGTCGGCGCTCGCCTCGTCGTCATCCAACGCACCCGATACGTCTGCCGCGTTCATGCCGGACGACGACTACATCCGCGATGCGCTGCTAGGCAAGCCCGCATCGACGCCCGTGGCATCCGGCGCAGCACCCACTCCCACGGAAAGCAAAGAGTCGCAGGAGCACGCTGCGCGCCAGCTTGCCGAGCTGCGCCGCATCAACGATGTGTTCGAGGCGTTCGAGACGACGCTGCGTGGCAGTGCGGGTCAGATCAATGCGTTCGCGCGCCGCGTGCGCGACACGGACGACCTGCTCAACCTATACATCAACCTGCTGCGCCAGACCGAAAAGACGCAGCAGCTGCTGCAGGATCAGGACTGGAAGGGCAGCGCCAAGGATGCGGAGGCACACGAGGAGTCGCTCGCCATCGCGCACAGGGAGACGCAGCGCTTGCACGCAGAGGCACTCGCGAGGGAACAGGAGGCAAAACGCGCCTCCCAGCTCGCGGCGCAGCAGGCAGAGGAGCTGCAGCGCCGTCAGCAGGAAGATGCGCGCCGCGCAGCCATGCCTGGTGCCCGTGGTCGTGGTGGGCGTACCGTCTCGGCGGGTACGAGGGGTGCAGCGCGAGGAGGGCTCGCTCGCACCGCTTCGGCTTCCGCTGCTTCCACCCGCACCGCATCGTCACGAACCGCATCAAAGCCGCTCGACGCACAACCAGCTTCGGTCGGCACGGCTACAGCTTCCACGCGCGGCAGATCCGCCTCAGCAACAACACGCGGCACTGCGCGCCCCTCGGCCATCCCCACCCGCGCGCCATCCGGCAGCGCAGGCCTCGGCGGCCAGTACGCCAACGTGAAAAGCTCCGGCTACGGCCCCCGATAGCACGCACCCTTTCCCCCTCACCCTTTTCTAGCCCGTATGTGCGCTTGTACAGTGTCCCTGTTGTATTTGTTCCGTGATGTCGAGAGTGTCTCTCCCATGCCCGCTTCGTCGCACAGACAGCAGCAGCTTGTGAGAGTCAAGCGTAGAATTCGCGCAGTCAGGTGAGCGTGGCGGGAAGGGTGAGTGTGGCGACCGCCTTGCGTACGTATGCCTTGTGCAGTGCGCAGTGCGTGTACAGCTTCGCCCAGCGTTTGCGTCGCTGGTCGAGCCACGCCTCAAGCAGCCGCTCCTCCACGTTGCTCTTGAGCCACGCTTCCTGCAGCTCGAGCGTGACAAACGTAATGCCGGCGTGGTCAAGGCGCACCGGGCTCCGCGTGACGGTCGTGCCGAACGGCGACGTTTTGCGCGGCGTTGCCTTGTGCGCTGGCTTGGACGGCGAGCGTCTTGTCGATGATCGTTGCCGCGTGGCCAGCGTCAGCTGTACCCCGGGCGTTTCCGTTGCAGACTCCTCCTCCTCGTCGTCCACATCGGGGAGCGGCGAGTGCGGTCGAATGTCGCGCCCGGTGATCTGGCTGAGGATGAGACACAGGTCGAAAGCGACACCGTCCTCTGGTGCCCGCTGGTCCTCCGGTGCTCGCTGGTCCTCCGCTGCTCGCTCGTCCTCCGGTGCTCGCTCGTCTTCCGGTGTTCGCTCGTCCTCCGGTGCTCGCTCGTCCTCCGTTTCACGATCGCCTCCCTTTTCGTCATTCTCCCCCTCTTCTTCGCCTTTAATCTCTTCGAGGCGGTCCTTCAGCTTCTTCATGACCGTCTCGTTGTTGGCCACCCTCACGGGCCACCTCCTGGTCATCGTGACACTGTAGACAAAAGCTGTCCACATGGCTTTCAGCAGGCACGACGCCTGAGACGGGTATTGCGGTCGACGCGGGAAGACCTCCTTCTTGCGGCTCCTCTTGAGCTCCTCGAGCCGCTTCCGGCGCGCCCCCTCGAGCTGCTGGCGCTGCCTCTCCAGAAGACGGCCCGAGCGGCGCGGAGACTCATCGAACAGGAAGCCGTCAAGTTCGAGCAGCGGATGCTCGACCGTGGCCGTGGATGGATAGGCGCGCTCCCTAGCCGGCCACGGTCGATACTCGGCGGCGTCGTCGTCCCTGTCGCTTGAGGAAAGCAGTGGCGATGATCTGTCGATCCGACGCGCAGCTGCCGTCTTGCGCGAAGTGGAGGGCCTCTTTCGCCCGCTCGCTGGTTGACGCCCGTTGTCGATGTCTTTATCAATGCGCCGTTCGCCTCGAGGAGCCAGCGGAGCGCCGTCGTCATCTTTGCCGCGCGGCAGAGAGGGGCGTGTCTGCCTGCCGATGGAGCGCTCATCGACGGTCTTTTGCGGGGTGAGGCGCTTTCGTGGCGGCCTCGGTTGGCAGTCGTCGTTATCGTCGTTGCTCGACGTAGCTATATACGCTTCCTCTTTGGTCGAGCGATCAGCCGGGGTCTTTTCTCGAGCGGTACCGTCATCGTCTTTGCTCGACAAAGGCATCGGGGCTTCGTTGTCTGTCGATTGTTCAGCGATGGGCTCTCGCCGGGCGGTACCGTCATCAACGTCGATGGGCGAAGCCGTGGATGTATCCGTGACGATTGAAGGGGCAGGCTGATGGGACGCTTCGAGCCCATCCTTGCCGTCATCGTTGCCAGTCACGGGTCGACGAACGAGGTCGGCGATCACAACGTCGTCGTCCTCGTCGTCGTGCACAGCTGGAGTTGGGGGTGGTTTGACGTCGGATGCAGCCGCCGATTCGTCTTGTCGAGCAGCGCTATTCGAATCCGGCTGCACAGGTCCCAGGCTGTCGGGTTGAGCCTGCTGTTCGCCTGGCTGGACCTTCAACTTTTGCGCCGGACTTGACGCCAATTCGGGCTCGGGCGTGGGCGTCTCCTCTTGTTTGCGGCGAGAATAAAAGGGCCTGGGAGCAATGGGTCTGAGTGGAGCGGAAATCCCCGGGCTCGGCTGCACGACTGATTCGTCAGGCTTTTCGAGCGACATCCGACTGAAGCGCTGTAGGAGATCATCGTGGGAAGCGAAGGCCTGCCACTCTAGCCTGTCGGCGGCACTGAACAGATACTTGAGGAGGTAACCCGAGCTGCAGATACTTCCACCTATGGTGCGCGGGAAAAAAGCGAGAGCGAGAGTGTCGATGTTGCCAAACGTCCAGGCGTCGTGGGCGACGATCCAGGAGCGGCTGTACCAGCGATCGACGGAGGGATCCAAGTGGCGGTAGGTGTGTACTGGATCGGCGTCGAGGTCGATGCTGAAGAATTCGGGCTGCACATTCTGGAAGGCGAGGATGGAGACGCCATGCGGATAGAGACTCTTGCTGACGCCGAGCTGGAAGCGTCCGCCGCGATGGCCAGGGATGCCGATGGTGGTGGATGGGTATGTGAGGTCGTTGAGAGTTTCGACATGGTGCTCGACGGGACGATGGCCGTCTGCGCACAGGATGAAGATCTCGCCCGCTTGATCGCCTCTGAAGAACGGCATCGTGGCTGCAATTGCAGAAGGAGGAGGAAAGTGGGATGAGGGATGGCGACAAGAGCCGTCGCCACGGATGAGCTGCGAAATGTGATCTTGGATAGCCTACACCGTGTCGTGAAGCTGATGTTCGCCGAGAAAGCGAGGCTCTGACGTGTCAAAGATGGGTTGGGCTACGAGACGAACAGCGAGAAGAAGGGAGGAATGGACCCAAGATGGGGGCAGAGAATGAACTCGATCGGGCGGCAAGGCAGAGGAAGTGGGCTTAGCAGCGGCCAGCAGGAGAGCGGGGCCTGAGCGCACATTTTCCGGCTGCACACTTGGAGAGCGACACGACTGAGCCAGCCATGCTTCAAAGGGCTAATCACACCGCAGAGTGCAGGGGCCGCGCCGAAAATGCAAGGACAAGTCAAGCTGCACTGCATGGCATCGCCCACTCTTTCTCTTTCTCTCTCGAGACGACCGGCACTTGCAAAGAGACAGAAAAGGCAGGCGAGTTGTACGTGACTTGACACTTGGCTACAGTCACATGCTCACGCGCACTCAGCCGATGAGCGAGACGACGGAACAGAGTTCGGAAGGAGGCTTGGCAGGAACGCAGCGACGAGTTGATGTGGACTTGGATATTGCAGAACGGCGACGAGGTCAGGGAGTGGACTGTGTCTAGGCGTAGTTCTCGCTGTAGTGTCGCAACGGCCAATGTCGATGGCGGAAAACAGTGGTCAGTCAGCGATGAAACGGCAGGTTGGCAAGAGGCGAGGGAGACTTACGCCGGGTAGTAGGCATGCGGGTCGTGCGGGACGGCGCCCTTCTGGAGCTTGAGGATATGGTGGGGCTGCTTGAAGGGTGGACGCGGCGGGAGGTTGGTGGACGAGTAGTAGCCGACAGACGAGGCGTCCGACGACTTGTGCACCTGGGCGAGCACGTCGGTGAATGCCGTGGGCGACTCGAGGTCGCTGGGACGCGTGAGGGCGGTGGTGTTGGAGGCATCCTCGGGGGCTTGGAGGCTGTTCAAGGCAAGCAAGCGAGCAGAAGCGTCAGTCAATCTCTGCGATGGTGATGTGGGTAGCCACATGAAGAGTGCGGCTGTCCAAGACTCACCTTCGCGTGCCGTCCTCGTTGGGCGACGAAAGGAGGAGCGTGGTGAGGTCCTTCTGGGTGATCATCTCGAGCTTGGGGTACTTTCGGCGGAAGTCGCGGTTGTGGTAGAGGTTGGAGGCCGGGTCGGATGCGGCGCTGGGCGGGGTGGCGGGACGCTCAGGGCGCGAGGCGGGCTGTGGCCATCGGTTCGACTCGATCGAAGGCAGGCCGGACGAGATCTCTGGGTTGGCCGAGAAGATCTGGCGGAACTTGCGCCAGAAGGGAGTCTTGCCCTCGATGTAGGTGAAGCTGTGGGGCGAGGCGTAGTTCTTGGCCTCGTTGAACAGCGTGCGCGTAGCCCGGAGCGACATGGCGATGGACGTCCAAGATGGGATGGCGGTTGGATGTGCTGTGGAAGAAGGTGGGATGCGTTGCAGTTGGCGCCAGAAGGTGCGAGCGATGTCGCATCTGCACCACCAACCCGAGCGTCGACCACAGCCAAGGCTTCTGCGACGAGATCGCAAGCAAGCTTTTCTCGTGCGTATTGCGTGGAGCAGAGACCCGATTTTTGGTTCCGATTACAAAGAGAGAATATTAAGATCTAACAAGATCGAATATTGATTTCGATTCCGGCCACTGCGCGCTAGGCGAGAAGAATTGGCCATGCGGAATCATGCCGACTTGCATCATCAACCCCGACGATAATCCGCCGAGCCTGTGCGGACAGCGGCATCGTGCGTGTCTTGTCTGTCTGGCGAATTTTGCAGCCGCCTTTATCGAAATTGTTGCGGCAGCATCGAGGCGACGGGCTTACGTCGAGACCAAAAAATCCGAGACCAACGCCAAGCAAGTCTTGCACACAAAGAGAGGTGATTCAGCCTGAGCTCGGTCAAGCGCACATGGCGGCGCCCGTCGTAAGCGTTTGAGGGCCGGTGCGGCGACCAAAAGTGTCGGATCCTCGCGCCCGTTTGAACCTCCGACGACAGCCAAGAGCCTTGGAAGACGGCGTGGTTGGGACGTGCTAACTCTGCACCGGGCTGCTCCATTGACAGCCGTCAGCACCATCATCCCTCCCCCTCCTCCTATCTTGTCGTCCGCATTCTAGCGCCGTGTCGATCCAGCATACCGACGGGCCCACCGCTGCCCGAGCCGGCTGCTTTTCGAATACTCGCCCGCAGCGACCCTCGTCGCTCGCCCTCCTTGTCTTTCGCCATGGTGCGCTCATTGGTGCCCGCCAGGATGCGCCGCCTCTGCTGGTCTTCGGCTTCGTCGTTGCTGCTGGCTCTCACGACGCTGCTACTCGCATGTGTGCCGGGGGCGTCCGCCGCGAGCGGTGGCATCGGAGGCACGCAGATGCTCTACACCTCCTCGGCCGTGTACTGCAGTCCACCGGAAGCCATCCTGATCTCGGCGCTCGATCTCAAGTTCTACCGCGAGAACCGCACGCTCGAATTCGATCTTTCCGCCGCTTCGGTGCAGGACAATCTGCGCGTCTCGGTCTCGGTCGACGTCAACGCATACGGCCTCGGCCTCTTTTCGCTCGCCATCGACCTCTGCGACACCATCTCGGTGCTGTGTCCTTTACCCACCTACCAATTCCAGGGCGCCGGCATCTTTTCGGTGCCTGAGGAGTTTGTGGCCAAGATTCCCTCCATCGCATTCACCGTGCCTAACCTCGAGGCGGTGGCAACGGTCGAGCTCACGGACGCCAACAACACGGTGGTGGGATGCGTGCAGGCGACGCTCTCCAACGGCAAGACCACCTTCCAGCCCGCTGCCAAGTGGGCGGTGCTCGGCGTATTCCTGCTCGCCGTGGTGAGCTCGGTGCTGCACACGTCGCTGGCGTCGAGTTTGGGCGCAGCACAGTGGCGCGTGGTGGACGTGCTGACCACCATCCAACACATCCCCATGTCGGCGCTGCTCAGCCTCAACTATCCGCAGGTGTTCACCGAGTTCGCACGCAACTTCGCATGGTCCATCGGCCTGATCAACATCCGCGCCATCCAAGACTCGATCCTCTCGACGCGCGAAAAGACGGGTGGCGCGCGCGACGGCACGTTTGGCACGTTGCTCCAGGCCGAAAGCGGCAAGCAATTCAACCCCTTCACCAGCGCCGGCACCTCGACGGGCGCCACCTCGGCCTATACATCCTCGCGACCCTTTTCGCTTCTCGCGCTGCCGCAAGGCGAGGCCAGCACGCCGTCGCTAAACGCCAGCCAGACGGGCGCATACGCTGCATTCGGCCGCTTGGCAGAGCCGCTGAGCTTTCGTATGCGCAACCTGGGAAAGCGCCAGGTGTATGCTCCCTACACCGGGCCCGGTGGTCAGATTGCGTCGAATGCGGGCTCATCGTACCTGCCCGTCATCTCGTCCAACACGCCGCCTCCCGTCGGGCTGGGCTACTTTGCGGAACTCAACAACATCTCCCCCGCCAGCGCCTTCCTCACGGTGCTCATCAGCCTGGCGATGGTGTTTGGCGCTCTGCTCGCCATCTGCGTGGCAGTGTACGTGTTGGCGGCGCTGCTGCGACTCGCGACTCGTGGGCGAGGCGGACGTGTGGCTGCGTGGTCGAGACGACTGACGGGCGGCTGGTTCTTTGGCATGTTCTGCCGTCCTCTGCTGGGCCGCTTCGTGATGGCTACGTTGCAGGTGTACATGGTGTTTGCCTTTTGGCAGTGGCTGCGGGGCGACTCGTGGGTGCCGGATCTTTTGGCTGCGGTGCTGCTGGTGGTGTACCTGTCTGGCATCGCTGCCATCTACTTTCCCGTATTCAAGGCGGTGCGACGGGAGGGCAAACAAGAGCTCTTCTACGGCTCGACGCCGCCGGCGAATGCACCGGGCACGGCGAAGCGGTGGGGAGCGATCGCCCATCCGTTCCGACCGCGATACTTTTGGTTTGGGCTGGTGTTTGCGCTCGTGTACTTTGTGCGCGCGTGCTTCATCAGCTTTGCGCAGGGCTACGGCCATGGACTTCGACAGTCGATCGGACTGGCAGCGACGGATGTGCTGTTTTTGCTGGTGCTGTGCATCTGCCGACCGGGGCGCGACAAGACGAGCGACTTTGTGATGATCTTTCTCGTCATCTTCCGCGTCATCTCGTGGGGGCTCTGCATCGCACTCACGCCGCTGGCGGACATCCAGACAATCCCGCGCGTGGTGCTTGGCTTCGCGCTCATCGTGGTGACGGGCGTTCCGATCATCTTTTTGTTCCTGCTGACGGTGTGGGATCTCTTCTCGCCGTTTATCCGGCGGCGCCAGTGGAATGCGACGCGGCTGGGCGACTCGGAGCTCAACGACAAGTCGACGTACGCATTCGGCGCTGTCGGCACGGGCGAAGCTGGCGGCGCTGCGTCGGGTTCCGAGCCCATGTCGAGTGGCTCTTCGGACAATGCAGCCACGCCGTCGCATCTCAGCCCAGCGTCGGCGGTTCCCATGCGTCAGAGCTCGCTCTCGCGCGGCGAGGCTGACGACCACGCCAGCGCTGCCAATGCAACTACTGGCACTGCACTGCGCCCGCAGCCTACGCAACACAACTCGACCGCCTCGGGCGTGTCGGGCCAGACCGTCTACTACGACGCGCGTACAACGGCATAGCCACAGCATCCTCACTACACTACCCACACTTCACTTTGTCGCATCACCACCACATAGAGCATCGCACGCATGGATCCGCAATGCATACAATCATTATAGCAGTGGGGTCAAGCACGCACGGCACGAGCCGAGCCTCCTGTCGTCCGCCAAGGAGCCAAGCAGCAGATTTTAAGGTTGAAATCGGCGCCAAATTCCCAATTTTATTAATATTTCGCGCGTGATCTGGGTCGAGGGCACGTTCGTTGCTTGCTGCTGCTGCTGCCGCTGCTGCTGACCGCACTGGAAGGGCCAAGCGGGCGCCAATCAAAGCCGCTCTGCTGAGCTGCACACCGAAGCCTGCACTGCACGGTGACCAAAATGCGGATCTGTGCAGCGTCATTCTTTCATTCGGCTCTGAACGCAACGCAACGCCTCGCCTCGCCTCGATCTCGGCCATATGACACTTCTTCCGCTACTCCCTTCATCTCGCCTTCCTCGTCCGTCCGACCATCCGGTTCCCGTCGACATCCTTTGCATCCTCATCCACCTCTAGGCGGCCGAACAGCGCTCTGCGGCTCGACCCCACAGCGTCCACTATGATGCCGCCACGTACACTGCCCGCATCGCGCTTCGCCAACGGCGTCTCGACCTCGGCCCATCCATCTCGCGCCTACTCGTTCATCAAGCTCGCCATCGTCGCTCTCACCGCCGTGCTCCACCTCGTCGTGCCCGTCCTCGCAGCTCCCTTTTCGTCCGCATCCGGCCTCTCACTCAACGATGGTGGTGCCAACGAGCCAGCCTACTCCACATCCCGCCACAACCATCAGGAGGACGATCCGGTGAGCGACAACCCCTTCAAACTCGCCATCGACATCCTCACCATCGCTGCGCTCGTAGTGCTTGGCGGCATCTTTGCCGGCCTCACACTCGGCCTCATGGGTCTCGACATGGTCAACCTCCAAGTCTTGGCTTCGTCCGGCTCCGACAAGGAACGACAGCACGCAACCAAGGTGCTCAAGCTGCTCGAAAAGGGCCGCCACTGGGTCCTCGTCGTCTTGCTCCTCGGCAATGTCATTGTCAACGAGACGCTCCCCGTCTTCCTCTCCGACTTTGGCGGTGGCATCGCAGCCGTGCTCTCCTCCACCTTCCTCATCGTCGTGTTTGGCGAGATCGTGCCCCAGAGCATCTGCGCACGCTACGGCCTCGCCATCGGCGCCTTCTGCGCGCCCATGGTGCACGCCACCATGATCATCCTCGCGCCCATCGCCTGGCCCACCGCCAAGCTCCTCGACTGGTGCCTCGGCGAGGAGCACGGCACCACCTACCGCAAGGCCGAGCTCAAGACGTTTGTCTCGCTCCACCAGCAGATCGGCACAGAGCATCTGCACGAGGACGAGGTCACCATCATCCGCGCCGTGCTCGAACTCAACGACAAGACCGTGCGCGACGTCATGACGCCCATCGAAGACGTCTTCATCATGTCCAGCGACACCATCCTCGACGACGACGGCGTCGCCAAGCTCGTCCAGTCCGGCTACTCGCGCGTCCCCATCCACGAACCGGGCAAGAAGGACGCCATCGTCGGCATGCTCCTCGTCAAAAACCTCATCCAGTACGACCCCGAAGATGCGCAGGCCGTCTCCAGCTTCCACCTCACGCCGCTCCCCGAGGCGAGCACCGACCTGACGCTCCTCGACTGCCTCAACTACTTCCAGCAGGGGCGCTCCCACATGATCCTCGTCTCGACGCATCCGGGCGAGTCGCGCGGCGCGCTCGGCGTCGTCACGCTCGAAGACGTCATCGAAGAGATGATCGGCGAGGAAATCGTCGACGAGACCGACATCTACGTCGACGTCCACAACAAGATCAAGGTCGTCCGCAATCGACAGGCGAATACCAACCCGGGTCAGAACTGGCAGCCCTTGATCCGCGGCATCATCGAGCGTCGTCGCAAGCTCGGCGGTCCCATGAAGGCGCCGCTTCGCAGCAGCTACGGCACCATCGGCATCATGGACCACGACGGAAGCGCCAAGACCGACCACAAGTACGGCGTGCCCAGCACGAGCGTGCGTGCCGTCGACAAGGTGGCCATCAAGCGCCCAGGATCGCCCCAGTCGATGGCGAGTGCGTCGCGCAAAAACTCGGCCAGCTACGAGCCCGGTGCGCCGCTGCGTCGCACCAGCACCTCGAGCGTCGTCAACTCGATCGATGGACTCAACTACCACGATCTGCATCGCGCCGCCGTCGTGCAGCAGGGCACGGGCAGTGCGCACAACTCGTTCTCCGAACCCTACATCGTAGAGGTGGGAAGCCAGGACCGTCAGCCGCACATTGTGCGCATCTCGGATATCCAAGAGTATCCCGGTGCAGAAGAGCGTGCGAGGAAGGAGGACGAGCGACGCAATCGACACAATGGCGACGAGGCTGCACACGCCAACGGCAGCACAGAAGACGCAGAGACAAGGCCGTTGCTCGGTGGCAAGCGGTAGTTGCGACGCCACAGGCAGCCTCAGAAAGAGTCGTGGAATCACCAGCATAGGCACTCAATTCTCTCCGCAGAGCCAAGGACAACGTCATTCGCATTTGCATTCATCAGATCAACGGAACTCACCCGCATCGTGCGTGGGTAGACACGCTCACAACTTGCTGCGGTTGGGTGCGAACGAGGATCGGCCCCTGTTTTGATTTGAAAGGGACAGACAAAGTGGTCACCTTGAATGCACACGGCAGCACGATTGAGAGGACCCTTTTTTGGAATTGCAGGCTAGATGAGGATGGGGAATTTACCTTCCGTACAGAGGAGGCAAGGTAGGCTTGTTACCCAGCACCTCGTCGATCTGCGCCATGATGTCGGGCGTAAGCTTCTCAATCAGCTCGAGCGACTTGAGATTCTCGATGATCTGGTCGGGCTTGGAGGCGCCGAGGATGACGGTCGAGACGTTGGGATTCTTGGCACACCAAGCGAGAGCGAGGTTGGTCACCTTGGCACCCAGTTCCTCTGCGATGGTGGTGAGTTTCTGCACCTTTTCGATCTTTGCCTTGCCCTCGGGCGTCTGGAGTTCCTTGACCGTGTTGTCGAAGAAGCTCTTGTTGGTGTCAAAGCGCGAGCCGGCAGGGATGCCGTTGTTGTACTTGCCCGTCAACAGACCCGAGGCCAAGGGCGACCAGATGGTGGTGCCATAGCTGTGCGACTGGTACAGCGGATCGTACTCCTTTTCGGGACGTTCGCGGTGGAACATGTTGTACTGGCACTGATCCGCAATGGGAGGGATGAGGTTGAGTCGGTTGGCGACGGCATGAGCCTCTTCGATCTGCTGTGCCGACCACTCGGAAGTGCCCCAGTAGAAGCACTTGTCGCTCTCGATGAGCCTGTTGAATCCACGCACGATCTCCTCCATGGGAACCGTGGGGTCGGGTCGATGAGCCATGATCACATCCCAATACGGCAGACCCGAACGTTCGAGACTTGCGTTGGCTGCCTCGACAATGTGCTTGCGACTCAGCCCGCGTCCATTCGGATCCTTGGAGCCCACGCCAAAGAAGATCTTGGTGATGAGCACCAAGTCCGAACGACGCAGGTTGAGATCGCGAATCGCCTTGCCCATGTCCACCTCGCACTGTCCCGCCGAATACACCTCGGCCGTGTCAAAGGTGTTGATGCCGTTCTCAAACGCCAGCTTGACAATCTCCTTGGTCTCGTCGCTGTTCACCGTGCCGCCGTACGTCAGCCAGCCTCCGAGCGAGAAGAGCGACACGCGCAGGCCCGACGGTCCCAGCCGACGGAAGATCATGTTCTTCGGATCGTACTCGGGGCAGTCCTTGGGGTTGGCAGCAGTAGGAGCCATGCTTGCAGTATCTTTTCAGCAAAGGAAAGGGGGAGGGTTTGGAAGACGAGAAAAAGTGGGTTACGGGTGGTGGAAGTAAGCGGGGCATCCCGACGCAGCTAGCTATATATCTCACAAAGGCTCAGTCCTGAGCGGCCCACGGCGGTGCTGGACGACTGTGCGTCGTGTGGACAGCTCCGGCTCGGCATCGGCATTGTCTCTTCGGAGCGACCGAGGGCGGCATGATGACTGGTGCATAGCCGGCACGACTCGTTGCCATGACACGCAGCCTGCACGGGCCAGAGCGCGCCGACCGAGATCGGACGACGGGACGCCGACCAAGTCCGCGGCGCCTACCAAAGCGTTGTTAAGTCGAACCGCCATCGACTCGGCACTCGGAAGTGCGGACGCTCCTCCACCTGTCCAACTTTTCTTCCGGGCCACTCTCCTCTAGACTCTCTCCCCCTCTGCACTCGGCTCTATACTCTAGGCATATGAGCGGGCATCTTCTGCCCTAGCATCGCCCTGGGCAAGCGCTCAAGCCATGCTTAGCACCACGAGCACAGCGTCCGTCCGAGCAGCCTGGCGTGCCTTCTCCACCACCGCCTCCCTCGGCGCCTCCACCACCAAGCGCGACTCGGCGGCATTCTGGACATCGGACGAGCGGCTCATCAAGGCGCTCCGCCGCAAGCAGGAAAAGTACCGGCTCAATCAGGTCGGCAGCAGCACGCGCAAGAAGGCGGACCGCAACGAGGCAGCACAGCTCGCCGCCGCCGAAGTGCGCTGGCTCGCGCAGCACGTCCGAAAGCTTCAGACCGACGACTCCGCGGTAAGCAAGTCGAATCGCCAGAACCTGGACAGGAACTCGCGGCGAAAGCTCATCGCCATGGCGGCGCAGATGACGCGTGGCAATGTGCCGCTGTCCTACCTGCTCGGCACGGTGCCCTTTGGCTCGCTGCCCGTCGAGCTCATCGTCCGACCGCCAACACTCCTGCCGCGGCCCGAAACCGAGCACTGGGCTTCCGAGCTCGTCACCGTCCTCCTTCGCGCGATCGAAACTTCCATAGCAGCAGGATCTGCTGCGTCCTCGCCGATTCGCATCGTGGATCTATGCACAGGATCGGGATGCGTTGCGCTACTCATCGCCGATGCGCTGCGGACAAAGCTCGGCGACCACGCAGACTGGTGTGTCGTCGCATGCGATCGGTCGCCACTGGCTGTCCAGCTCGCCCGGGAGAATGCGGCGAAGCTCGGATTCGACGAGCGCAGGGTGCGCATTGTCGAGGCCGACGTGTTTAGCGATGCGGATATGGACGATCTGGCCAACGTGGTGGGTGGACCGTTTGACGTGGTCGTTAGCAATCCGCCCTACATTCCGCGGAGGGAATGGCAGACGCTGTTGGCCGAAGTCAAGGCGCACGAGGATCCTGCGGCGCTGATTGGAGAGCGAGACGTCCAGCCCGAGCTGCCCGGGCAAGGCTCCGGTCTGCAAGACGGCCAAGGCGAGGCGCAACGCAGCTTTCTCGATCGTGCCGGGCTCGCATTCCACCAGCGTCTGGCAGAGCTGCTCTACCGACCTTCTTTCGCCAAACCCGACTCGAGGCTGAGGACTCACGGCGCACCTCGGCTCGTGGCAGAGTACGGCAAGGGTCAGCATCGACTTGTAGCCAAGCTGCATGCGGATCTAAGCGCGCCGGTGGACAGGATGCCGCGCATCAAGAAGCTGTCCGGGCATCACCTGGTTGTGGTTGGTGTGGGGAATGCCACTACGCATCCGCTTACGCGCCATTCGATCGGACAGGTGGTGCTGCATCCTCTGCTGGCACGGCTAGTCGCACACGATGCGCATGTTCGACAGCATCTTGTCGATATGCGCGAGAGCCTGGAGCGCGAACGAACCGACGCAATCGCTTCGGGTCGAATCGACCCCACTGCTCGACCGGATTGGACGCAGCCGCTACCATCCCGCCTTGGGGTGTCGAGCACATCGCAGGAAGGGATCGAGACTGCGAGCGGGGACGTGCCTTTGGAGCTGACGAAAGTGCGCGTGGGGAAGAGCGGTGGATGGGCAGCGACGTTCCCTCTGCTCGTGCGTTCCGACGGAGATGAAGTGTACCAGGTGGATGTGTCGCTGTACAAGCCGAGTCAGGCGATGAATCTATCCGGTATTGGACTGCGCGCCTTCCTCGCCGCCCACCATCCTGACCCTCCAAATGCAGTGGAGGATACACTGGTGCTGCAAGACGATCTCGACCTCGACTTTGGAGCGGTCAAACCCAAATCCAGCGGCTCGGCTAGAGGCCACAATGGCATCCGAGATATCCTTGCGCGTCTGAATGTGACCGACACCAATCTAGCCAGACTGCGCATTGGAATCGGGCGTCCTTCCAACGATGGAAAGGTGTCGGTGGATAAGTGGGTACTATCCAAGCTCACGCGCGATGAGCTTGCGAGCTGCACAGCAGACGACGGCGACGTGGTGCGGCTCGTGGAAATGGCCACGCTGGATTGGATTAGCCAACGATGCAGCCAGATCGATCAGCCTTGCAAAGGAAAGAGCATGCGGATGCGAAAAGACCAGTTTGGAGTCCAACGCTCCGTCTGGATCTACTAATCGCACAACCCGGCACAGATACACAGTAGCGACACAGCGCACACTGATAAGGATATGATGTAGAGCTTAAGTCGCACCCGCACAGCATTGAATCAACTGCCAAGCATCGACTAGCCGGCCATACTCGTGCGTTCATTTTCTTGAACACCACCATCGAGCCTCGCGATCAGCTTCGCACATCCACCCATCTTTACACGTCGCCCAATACCATCGCCCACTCCGTCTGTGAAATCCGCCACACGACACCACGCCTTCAACACAACTTCAAGCACACCAGGCCACCACCTTCGACCTCACCACATGCAACCGAGCTCCTCATAAACAAAGTGTATTCATGCAATCAGCGACGCACGTCATCGCCCGCTTCGTCGTCGTCCTCGTCGTCGTCGTACATCTCGTCGCGCGACGCCGGGTACGAGCTTGGCGTCGGCCGCGGCGCGCTGTGTGTCGGATGGTAGTGAAACTGCGTCGATGGCGCCGAGACGCCGTACCCCCTGCGGGCATCCGTCGGCCCGCTGGGCGCCTGTGCCGATCCATACGCACCCGCGATCCCCACCAGCCTGCTCGCGGCCGCAAAGGGGCGCGACGAGCTGCTCCTGAAGCCCAGAGCGCCCGCGCTCGCCAACGACGTCGACGCCTGCGGCACACTCGACGCGGGCGCCGCTGCGGCAGCCGGGCTCGCATGCGTGGACGCACGCCACGGACTGTGCGACCCACGTCCGCGCGTGCTCGCGCCCACCTCCTGGCCAAAGTTGCGCGACATCTCGGCGTCCGCTCGGCGTCGCTCCGCCTCCTGCGCACGCTCGCGCTGCCACTTCTCGGCAACCTGCCAATCGTTCATGGGCCCGCTGCGCACGCGCTCGAGCGCACGCCCTTCGCGGTGCGCACCGACAGGCAGCGTCGCGCCCATCCCACCCTCGACGCCGCCAAATGCAGAAATCTCCGCATCCACCGGCTGCGCTGCCGCCATCTCCATCTCGCCCGCCAGCTCGTCCTCGGGCGCATACTCGGGCTGGCCGTCCACGCCGAACATGAGGTCGCCCTCGGCTTCGTACTCGGGCACCCTTGTGCTCGGCGATGCACTGCCAAGTCCACCAGGCGCATCATTCCGTGCGCCCGGCGCCAGCCCGCCATGAGCCCCACCCTCGCGCAGCGCCTCGTCCGCTGCAGCGCTGGTCGCCGTGGTGCTGTAAGCGCGCACCTGGTGTGCTGTGGTGCGTGTGCGAGATGCGAATCCCTCGGCCAGGGGCGCACGTGCGAGTGTTCCAGGCGCAGAAGGGCGGCTCGTAGACCTTTCTGCATGCCGCTCAGCTTCGTCCGCTCCATAGCCTCTGACACTGCTAGCCGCTGGCGCCACGGGAGCTGCGCTAGGCCCAAGAGCCATCTGAGCCATAGGATCCGCAGATGACGCGGCTGCAGGCAAGACGTTGGTGCGCAGCCTGGCCTCGTCCGACGTCGCAGCTTCCGACGACGCCTCGGCGCTTGCGCCCGAGTCGTGATCCTTGACGCTGAGGATGCCGACTGACTCGGCCATGCGGCTGAGCAGATCGTCGAGCTGGCTGCGCGACATGGGATTGGCGGTGCGGATGCCGCCTCCTGAGCGGATGCCGCTGCCCGAGAGCGACCCAGCTCGGTCGTGGCCCGGGATGGAGCGCACCGAGTCCGTCAATGGCTGGCCGGGTCGCACCGCCGTTCCCTCCTCCGGTGTGCTGCTCAAGCCCGGAGCACTTCGACGCTCGTTTCGCAGGCTCGTCAGCTTGCCCATCGACGACGTGCCGAATGCCGGTTTGGTGTCGAGCAGACGCACGAGATCGTCCATGTCCTCGTCGTGGCTTCTCGGGCTCGGCGTCAGATTTCCTAGGTGCGTCGCATCGGCCGTGGACAGCGGCCGGTACCTGGATGCAGCCGACGCGGAAGCTGCGGCGGTGGCGTCGTCGAGACTCGAGGTGCGTGCAAATGCACCGCCGGTGCCCAGACCCTGACGCTGCTCCATGCGCGAGACCCAGCTGCGTCCGTACGCCGAGCTGAGGCTACCGCCGGCGCCGCCGAAGCGCGGATAGCTTGAGGGCTCGCCGCCGGCGCCGACGGAGCTTGAACCCTCGGAGCCGAGGCTGCTGCCGTAGACGCCGAAGCGCTCGCGGTTCTGACGATAGGAGAAGTTGGTGCTGTAGCGCTTGATCATCTGCGGCTTGGCGGCCGACGACGAGCTGGTGCCGAACGCGGAGCCGGATCCGGCATCGCTGGTGTTGGAGTTCCTCCTGATGCTCGAGCGCACGCCGGTGCCGAGGTTGGAGGGCGAGTAGCCGCCTTGTACGAAGGCACTGCCGGATGTGGGAGGCGTCCTGGACACGAGCACCGACGACGAGTTTTGCGTGCGAGGCACGTAGCTCTGAAACACGCTTCTCAGGCTGGGAGCCGCGTGCGCGCTGCTGGTTGCTACGGACGAGCGTAGAGCCGAGCCCGAGACGCTGCGGAAGGATGAAGTGGAGGGCGAAGTGCCGAGCGGTGGTGCGCCGCTTGTGCTTCGAGCGCCGTGCATGGACATCTGCTGCGCGAGGGGCGACGACGAAGACGGGCTGAAGGAGACACCTGGACGGGAGTGCGCAGCCGACGCTGCGCTCAGCCCAGCGGCAGGCGCAACAAAGTCGCTCGCCAGTCTGGTCGACACCGACCGACTCGAGGCGCCGCTGAGCTGGGCGGCGGCCGAGGTGGTCCTGGTGAGGCTGGATCCTGGTTCTGGCAGATCGAGTGTACCCGTGGCGGGCGAGCTCGAGAGGCTCGGTTGCCCGCTCGAGATGCCGCTGAGGGTGCGAAGACGGCGCTCGCTGATGCTGGCGCGGCGAGCTGAGCTGGGCACGACAAAGGCGGGCTCTGCGCCGAGCGCGGCTGCCAAAGCTGGACTGGATGGCGCTGCTTGAGGGTGGACTGTGCCGATGAGCGGCAGTGAGCCCTTGTTGGAGGTGGATCCGGTGCGCCGCAGACTCGAGAGGCCTGCAGTGTTGCGGCCGGTGGCGCTTGTGCTAAAGACGCTCACGTTGGCGGGGGACTGGGAGGCGGGGCTGACTTCTGCGGTGTGCGAATGCGGCGAGCGGGATGTGTCGGATGCTGATTCGGATGCATGTCGTTGAGCAGCGAGGTTGGCGGGTCGTGCGGCCGAGATGCCACCGATGGGTTGCGGAGCCGATGCCAAGGGTCGGTCTGGGCCGCCGGAAGCACTGGCAACCATGGGAACGGCACGAGAGGGTTGGGGTAGTAGTGGTGGTGGGGCGTCTGAGGCAGGCTTGAAGTAGTCCTCGTCCACGTCGATCTTGATGTCGTTTGCAGAGCGCAGGCTCTCGGCGTCTTCGACGGAGAAGCCGGTGAGCTTGCGATAGAGGACGGAAAGGGTGAGATGACCGAGAGGCGTGGCGAGGGGCGCAAATGTGCGACTAGCATAGTGTCCGTGCGACCCGAGGCGGATGTCTGGATGGTCGTCTGCCGATTCGATGTCGGGGATGGCTTGAGCTTGCTCTGCTGGTAGGGCGTGCGTTGCGGCTACTTCGTGCGATGAGCCGGCTGGCTCGACGGGATCCGACTCGGTCTGCCCATCGGACATGCTGAGACGACATCCGATGGTCATTTCGGCGTCGTGCGTGCCTTGATCAGCACGCGCCGCTATGGAGGGAAAAGTGGAAGGCGATGGCTTGGCGATGTGTGCTGCTGGCGCCGCCTTGAGCGCCTCTATCCTTGCACAGAGGCGGTTGGCGGGCAAGGAGCAGAGCAAGGTGAAGAGGGCACGGAAGTGGACGCTGGCCCTCTTGTAGAAGGTGGAGAGATCTGGCGGGTTTTGTGGCGGCTGCGAATCGAAGTGCAAGCGCCATCTCTCGAGAACAATGCGCTGTGGACGTGATGCGGGAGGGACTTGGGTTGCAGGTGTGCCTGGCGCACGTCCGTCGATGCAGACCCTTGCTGCGGAGCGCGTGTGGGTGAGGAGCAGCACCTCGTGAGTGTGCGGCACGCTGGAAAGGTCGAGCATGACGTCGATGATGAGGTCGGGGACGAGTGCGGGCGCCGCAGCTGCATCGCCGGCCGAGGGTGCGAGCAAGGATGTGACGGAGCGCCAGAGACGGAGCTCTTCCTTGAAGACGTCGGTGTCGGGGATATGGAGTCCAAACCATTTGGAGAGCTTGGGTTGCGATGGTGCGGTGGGAGTGGACGGGGGCTTGTCTGCGACGGCGTGATCGAGAGGAGGAGTGTTGGTGAGCAGCAAGGGACGAAGGTGGGCGAGACGCGCCTGGATCACGAGGTTGGCGGTGGTGGTGTAAAAGTGATAGAGGACGCCATCGAGCTTGGTTGTGTTGGAAGCGGCCGAGTCGTGGCGTCCGGACGATTGCCTGTGAAGAGGCGGCTGAGCCTCATGATGATGATGGTGGCGTGGCTGCGGCTGCTGCTGCGGCTCGTGTGATTGCGAGGGAGCGTCGATGGTGGCCGAGGTCGGCGAGGTGGATGGCTGCGACGAGGAAGAGGTGCGACGGCGTTGGTTGTTGGGATCGTAGGGCGACGGCATCCATCCAGCGCTTTTCGATGTAAGCGCGGCGGCAGATCGCTGGCTCAAGATTGTTGGGATGGGATGATGGCGGCGAGTTGCAAAGATGGAGGCAGCGAGCGGAGCCTACAGTCGGCTGCTCCGATACAGTCGTAGTGGTGGTGATTCACGATTTTCGGCTTGACTCCACACTGCGCTGCTGCTGATTTGGCCGGCTCGCGATAGGCCCAACTCGACGCGCGCGGACCAACAGCACCGGCAGCCGCCAATCCAGTAAAGCCACTTTCGGCTGGCATGCGACCCTGCATCACCCTGCTCACACGCACAAAATCACACACTCACCTCTCGTGCTTGCGAACGTCACGAACGTCACATTCGCACGCTCCTCGTCGGCACTGATCCGAGACTCGATACCATCACATTATACAGCTGCGACCCGCTTTGGCGCCGCTTTGGTCACCGGAGGGAGGAACAGCACAGCTAAAACGCCAAAAGCGCGGCACCAGCTCGGTGAATATCCAAAGTCACGTGATGCCATCCGCCTCAGACGCGGGAGGTCGTGCGGTGGGATTGCTTCGGCATTGATTTTGTGGAGTGGAGAGCGCCAAATTTGGGCGAGAAATAAACGCAACTGCAGAACAGCAGAAGCGGACACGGATGCAACTCCATCTTGCCACCCAACCTCGATCTAGCACCGTCGATCCGCTACCTCTCTCACACAGCATCCATCCTGCATTCTTAGGCTATCCACCCTAGCTTCGAAGCACGTACCGCCATGATGCACTCACGCGGCGGCTTTGTGCTCTCGGAGAATCAGGCGTTTGCAGGCCAGACGCGCACCCCGGGTCCATCGCGTCTGCATGCTTCGCCGACACGAAAGAACATGACGACAGGCAAGCGCGCCGTGGGGCAGTCCTACAAACTTTTCGGTCAAGACGTATCTGCGAATCCGAAGCAGCTGTTTCAAGACTCGAAGTCGCCCGTCAAGGCTCTCGGAGACCGCAATGCACTCAAGACGCCCGGACCTTCGCGACTGGCGCTAGGCAAGCCCAACGCATCCAACCGCAAGGACAAGGAGGCGTCGGGCAGCACCAAACAGCAATCGACGTCGCCCACCAAGAAGGGTGCATCCGAGCTGAGCCCACGCAAAGCGACCACCTCGAATGCGTTGAGATCGCTCAACGGCAAGCAGCGACAGCTCGGCGCCGGATCGGATGTGGGTGGCGCGAACCTCAAGACGCCGGCACCTACGCAGCTCAACGGCAAGGCAAGGACGATGAGCCGCCAGAACAGCTTCATCACGCCAGCCGCCAACGTGGGGCGCGCGGGCCAGATCAAGGCGCGCATGGGCGAGATGATGGATGCCGAGATGGGCCTCTCGCTCAGCAAGGCGGATGGCGCTGTCAATCAAGCGGTTGAAGCACCCGTGGTGCAGATGAGCGAGGAGGAGATGTATCCAGAGATCGAATACATGCCTCCGAGCCTGCACGCCAAGCATCCCGTGTTCGAGTTTCCGGACGAGCTCGACGATCTTCCGCGCGCCCAGCAGCTCGGATCGCAGCTCTCGTCGTTCAGCGCCATGGGCTTCATGGATGCTACACCAGCCGACTTGAGCGACGTCGAGATCTCGCCCATCCCGTCCCTCGATACCGAGCTGACGCGATCAAGCGGTCCAGGAGCGATGAGCGACGACGACGACGACGACGACGACGACGATCCTTGGCCCAACGTGGTTGTGGCTGTGGATGCTCCAGCTCAAAAGGCCGCTCCAGCCGCTATGCCGTCAACGGTGCGCAAGGTGGTTGCGAAACCAAGCGCGCCAAGTGCTCGCAGTACGGCTGCTAGTGTGCGCTCAAGTGTTGCTGCCAGCGCAAGGACGACAGGTGGGGCTCGAGGCACAGGGGCCACCAACGCGCGCTCGACTACCGTCACCGCCAAGCCCGCCGCCCAGCCAGTGCGTGGGCTGCAGCGCTCGATCGCGCCTGCTGCGGCGAGTAGCACCACACGCCGACCAGGAGTCGCTGCCGCTGCTGTACGATCATCGTCAGCCTCTACGAGTCTAGCAGCTGGAGCGGGAGGTGTGCGAGTGGCAGCGCCGGCGACCAAGGTGGTGCTCAACCCCAAGCTGATTGATTTTGTCGACGACGAGCTGGGCAAGCAGACCGAGGCAGCGCTGCGCAAACTCAACGACGAGGACGACGACGACGTAGCCGCTCTGCAGCTCGATTTGAGCGAGCCATAACACCATCGATACCATCCTCATGTCATCCAAGCAAAGCATAGCAGAGCATAGCAGAGCATAGCATAGCAAAGCATAGCAAAGCACTGACAGCCGGGTGAAGCTGGGCGTGTGGGCCCTGAGCGTGGCGCTTTTGGAGGGAGAGGGGTGTTTGAGTGTTTGTCGGCGCGGCGTGGAGGCCAATTTTTATTTTTCAAAATCGCGCGACTGCACCGCACAGCACAGCACAGCGCAGCGCAGCACACTGCAAAGCAAAGCACAGCACGGCACGGCGACGCACAGAGCAGCACCAGCAGCCGAAGCAGCAGCAGCAGCAGGCCAGTCTGAAGTCGAGCGTGGCAGTCGGGGCCTTGGCCGTCAAGACGCGGTCCATGCATTCCCTCGGCGGCCACAGAGAGAGAGGGAGCCAGAGACAGGCACAGAGCGAGAGCCGCTCCACTCACCGCCTCAGCCCAAGCCAAGATCAGATCACACACTCACGCACACACCGTCACACTCTCTCTCCCTCATATCGCTCGCTCGCTCCTCCTTCTTGCTCCACCATCTGCTTCGACTGCTTCGAGCCACACACACAGCGGGCCGTGCATCCTGCCAACGGCACGCTCTCCCACCGCCGACCATCCAACCGTCCAGCCGTGCATTCCCCCTCGTTTGACTCCGGGCGCATGATCCACACACTCGCCGCAGTCACTCGCTTCTGACTGGCCATTCGGCTCAGCCCCCTCGTCCTTCCACCATGTCGCGCCATTCGGGCGCCTTTTTTGGCGCAGACGACGTCTCTGCCTCGCTGCCCCTCCACAACGACCCGCACGTCGGCATCAACATGTCCGGCCTCGACCTCATGGGCGCACCATCCAACTCGGCCTATCCTCCCAGCCCCTCTTCCATGCGCTCCCCGCACTCGTCCCACGCGCATCCCTCCTCCACCAACAACCCCAACAAGTTCGTACAGAGCCCACACAGCCTCGCCGCGCCCAACTACACCTCGCCTCGCCTCCACAACTCCCACGCAGAGCGCTACTCGTTCGACATCCAGCAGCAGCAGCAACAGCAACAACAACATCAACAACTACACCACGACCATCAAGCTGCACAGGCTGCACAGGCTGCCGGCTATCGCAACGACGGCCTCGGCAGATCCCTCTCCATGGGTCACAGCTCCCATCCGAGCCAATCCAGATCCGCTTCCAATCACGCCAACTCCGGCTCAGCCATGTATCTCTCTGCACAGTCCGGCGCACTCTCTTCCGGTCACGGCAGCAACGGCAGCGGTAGCTCGGGATCCTACCTCTCTTCCCTCTCGCCCTCCGGCATGCGCAACAGCAGCTTCATCAGCTCCACCACAGCGGGTGCAAATCCCGGTGCTACCGGTGCAAATTCGTCCGCCACCTCGCCGCAGGCCTCCTACTCCGGTCTACCACCACTTTCATCCGCCTCCTCCCATCCCATGAGCCTGCTTCCAGCCCCTCAGATGCTCACCAGCCCGTACAGCAACTCGAGCAGCCGTCGCTCCTCCAACGCCATGGACACCTCGGCCTCCTCCGTCCACGACGCCACGACCAACAACCCGTACAGTCCAAACACCTCCATCTCCAGCCGCTTTGGCATCTCCAACACCACCCCCAACGCCACCAACAAGCACGACTCCGCCAACCTCATGGACGTCAGTTCGCCACGCGAGGCTCCCACATCACCCAATCAGCCCGAGCTCAACAACCGCTCGTCCAAACACCACTACACCTCCTCCCCTTCCGGCCTCGGCGATCTCTCCGACTCCTTACCCTATGCCTATCACTCCAACCATGCAAACCAGTACGCAGCCAGTAGCGCCCGAACCATGCAGGGCGCATCCGCCGGTGCGCCACGCTCCCCCTCCAATCAGGCATCCACCGGCCTCTGGCCTTCCTCGGCCGGCGCAGCAGGCCGCAACAGCATGATCCTCGACCCCACCTCCAGAGACAACGCGGCGCGCAACGCCGCCATCTACCCGGACTCCTCCGCCTACGCACAGCACGGTCTCGGTCTCGGCGGTGGCATGATGACAACCGCTTCCGACAACTCCAGAACCTCCTCCTCCTCCCGCCGCGCGGACGCCTCCTCGGGCCGTTCCTCGCGTCGCAACGAAGGCTTCCGCCGCGTGCGAGATTTTGACGATCTGCGTCCCATCATCCACAAGAGCACCGCCGCCGCATCAGGTGCCGCCGCCCTCTCCGATGGCAGTGCCGCCACGGCAGCCGCGCGCGCCACAACGCGGCGTGCCGATCCCGCAGGCGGCTTCGTCAGTCCGCTCAAAGCCTTGACCGCCTACCTCCATCACACCTACCACCTCGTCAATCCCGCCTTCTTCTACGAGCTCAGCTTCAACCCCCGCCGCGTGCTCACCAAGGGCAAACCCGTCCAGAACGACGGCCGCGACAACGAGGACAGCGACTACATCCTCTACGTCAACGACTGGCTCGGCACCGAGGAGGGTCACAAGTACCTCATTCTCGACATCCTTGGCCAGGGCACCTTCGGCCAGGTCGTAAAGTGCCAGGACATGACCACCCACGAGATCGTCGCCGTCAAGGTCATCAAGAACAAACCCGCCTACTTCAACCAGAGCATGATGGAGGTCACCGTCCTCGAGATGCTCAACGGCAACTGGGATCCCAACGACGAGCACCACATCCTCCGCCTCAAGGACACCTTTATCCACGCAAAGCACCTCTGCCTCGTCCTCGAGCTCCTCTCCTCCAACCTCTACGAGCTCATCAAGCAAAACTCCTTCCAGGGCCTCAGCACCAGCCTCGTCCGCGTATTCACCGCACAGCTCCTCGACGCCCTCACCGTGCTCAACGAGGCGCGCCTCATCCACTGCGACCTCAAGCCCGAAAACATCCTGCTCAAGACGCTCCAGACGCCCTCGATCAAGCTCGTCGACTTTGGCTCCGCCTGCCACGAGAAGCAGACCGTCTACACCTACATTCAGTCGCGCTTCTACCGCTCCCCCGAGGTGCTCCTCGGCCTCCCTTACAGCTCCGCCATCGACCTGTGGTCGCTCGGCTGCATCGCCGTCGAGCTCTTCCTCGGTCTGCCCCTCTTCCCCGGCACCAGCGAGTACAACCAGATCTGCCGCATCGTCGAGATGTTTGGCCTGCCGCCCCAGTGGATGCTCGACAACGGCAAGCAGACCCAGGAGTTCTTTAGCGTCTTCACCGACGAGTACGGCCGCAAGAGCTACCGCCTCAAGTCGCTCGAGCAGTACTCCAAGGAGCACAACGTGCAGGAGCAGCCCTCCAAAAAGTACTTCAAGGCTACGACGCTGTCCGACATTGTCAAGACGTATCCAATGTCTCGCAAGAGCGGCAAGTCGGCCGACGTCCAAAAGGAGATGGCCAACCGCAGCAGCTTCATCGACTTTGTCACCGGCCTCCTCAACATGAATCCGCACGAGCGCTGGACGCCCCAGCAGGCCAAGCTGCATCCCTTCATCACGGGCGAAAAGTTCATCAAGCCCTTCCGGCCTCCATTGATCCCCACCAACGTCGCCAGCACGGGCGGCGCCAGCTCGTCGTCTTCGTCGCGCCCAAAGACGTCGGATGCCGCCAAGCATCCGTACGGCGGACTGGTGGGCGCGCAGCAGAGCTCGTCGCGGCCCTCGAACAAAAACTTCCAGGACGCGGCGGCGTACAACCAGCACCTGGCGCAGCAGCAGGCGTACCACTCGGCAGCCGCGCGTCAGCAGGCGCAACCGCTCATCAACAATCCGTACGCGCGCGACGAGGCAGCCAACGCACAGGCGGCGGCCGAAGCCAAGGCGGCCGCAAAGGCACAGGCGGCACAGCTGGCTCAGATGCAGCAGCAGCAGCAACAACAACAACAGCAGCAGTCGTACAACATACGTCACTCGATGGCGGTGCCGCCCTCGGCATACTACGATGCGCAGTCGGCCGACGACGGCGGCGCAAGGCAGCAGCGGTCGTCGGACCAGCGTCTGAGCATGATCCCGCCGCAGCTGGCCAAGCTCGGACTGGATGCGAGCATGGCGGGCGGGCAGAACATGGCGTCGATGGTGAATCGCGACGATCACTTGCGCGAGTGGGAGCGGCGGCAGAACGGGCTGGCACCCTCATCGGCGGCGACATCGAGCAAGCAGCGCCGACAGAGCGCGGCCAACTACCAGCAACTCGATCTGCTGCAGCAGCAGGCCGAGCTCGGCACGGGCTGGGGTGGCGGCAATGCAGGCGGCAGCAGCAGCGGCGGCGGCGGCGGTGGAGGCGGCAGCTCGTTCTCGGTCGTGGTCGATGGATCGCAGGATCGGCTGGGACAGCCACGCAAGGATGGCAGCGGCAACAGTCTCGGTGGTCTGTCGAGTTCGGGCATCACGCAGCCTCCGGCAGCGTACGCGTCGGCGTCGGGCTCGGGCGCGGCGGCTGGCATGGGGCGCTACCAGGGCAGCAGCAGCGGTCATCTCATGGGTGGCGGTTCGTCGCCGGGCCTTGGGTACGGCATGTCGTCGGGACTCAACGGCGGTACTCCCATGGCCACTTCGCACAGCGGCGGTGGGAACAACAGCAGCAACACCCTGCCGTTTGACATCTACGATGCGGGCATGGCGAATCTGTTGCCACCGTCCCTGAAGCCGGTACGGATCCAGGACCGCGACCACGGATCGGTGCAGTCGAGCCAGCAGCAGCAACAACAGCAGCAGCAGCAGCAGCAGCAGCAGTTTTTGCAGCAGTTGCCGTTGCATCAGCAACAGCAGTATGCGGCGCAGTTGCAGGCGAGGGAGAAGCAACGTCGCGACGCAAGTGGCGGTGGCGGTGGCGGTGCAGGCCTCGGCATGATGGGTGGATTCGGTGGGTTGTAATTGCGCCTCCCCACGTGCCATGCAAAAAATGCTATCTTTATGCTTGAAAATGATGCTTTGGTATTGTGTGTCTATGAGGTGGGGGTGAGGGTGGAAGCGCATGCATCTCGTAGAGCTCGTTCTAGCGCCAGTAGGGCATGTGAGTCTTGTGGTGCTTGAATCTGGCCCGTCGTAGCGAGCAGCGGCGTGGGCAGATCGAGGGAGAGCAGCAGTTGGGGCAGCTGTAGTCGACAAGCGATGCGTTTGGACCATGCCGCACTCATGCCTGCACTTGCAGCTGGAAGTGATGACGAGATCGAGGTTGCCATTGGCTGTGCGAGAGTATTTGGCGGTAGCATGGCTAGGGCGAAATCGGTTGCAAGAACTCCGGACGCAGAAGAGTCTGTGTTGCCGGCGAGGAGCGTGCGTGCTTGCAGCGGCGAGATCGAGGTGCAGTGCACGAACATGCTGCTGGAGTTGGACGAGCGAAGGTGAATGATCTGGGTTAGGAAGTGTGAGTACTGCGCGTGTGGGATCGTGAGGATGTGGTTCGTTATCGATGTGCCCGAGGTCAAGCCTTCGGGAGCGAGTGTCTCGGCCATGTTGAGCAGAGTGTCCCGCGGGGGAGAGGATGTCGAGATGGTGTTGCGAATCCAACATCGGCTGCGCAACTCCACACGAGCCAAGACGATGAGAATATTCTAACGGTGTTAGGTCTCTTAAGACTATACAGTCGGCCACAAATTCTAATCTCGATCGAAATGCAGTCACGTGATGCCAGGCGGAAGAAAGCGGTGGCCCACTTTTCTTCTGCAGCGTCACTGGAATCGAGCCGATTTGGCCGCTCCCGCTCACGACCACCACCATCACTACCGACGACGGGCTCTCGTCTACTATGTCGGCGACACGAACACTGGTCACGGGTCTGCGTGCGCTCACGCTCTCGTCCCCCGGCGCCTCGACATCCGCCGCCACCTCGGTCGCTGTGCGCCATGCATCCACGTCTTCGTCGGGATCGTCATCGTACGAGCGCTCGCGTGTCCCGCGCCTGCCACCAGTTGCCCCGCTGCCGTCGAGGCTCAAACCCACCTCGCCCGCATACTTCACCGGTCGTCCTGCGTACATCGATACGCTGCTCGAGCTCGAGGAGCTTACGCGCCAGACGAAGCGTGCTCTCGAGCAGGCGCATCTCATCGCACCCAACGCCGCACCGCCCTCGCTGGCTTCGACGGGCGCGTCTGCGTCGCGCTCCAACCTGTGGGTGAGCACCGAGCAGCTGCAATTGGTGCTCAACACCAACCTCAAGGCCGCACAGTACCGTCAGATCGTCTCGCGTCTGAGCCTGCTGGCGCGCTACGCATCGCTGGTGACGCAACTCGAATCTCGGCCCGAGCTGCACCACGTGCTGGCTTCGACGGGCGAGAATGTGATCCAGCGCTTCCACACCACGCTCGAGAGGTTTATGAACGAAAATGCCAAGACCAACAATCTCTTGGCCGAGAAGGATGCGGATCGATTGCTGTGGACCGCATCGCAGAAGAAGGTGGATCGTCAAGGTCGCGCGTACTCGCGCGGACGTCGCAAGGAAAGCTCTGCCCAAGCGTGGCTTATCCGAGCCAAACCCGACACGGTCGGTGAGATCTTGGTGAACAACAAGCCGATTGCGGAGTACTTTACACGAACTGCCGAGCGCGAATGCGTCACATGGCCGCTCAAACTCACCTCGACTTTGGGTGCGTACAATATCTTTGCGCTCGCGCGCGGCGGTGGCAAGAGCGGCCAGGCCGGTGCGATCGCCCATGCTGTGGCCAACGCCATTGTTGCAGAGACGGCGCATGATCTCGAGTTCGACCAGGGCATTGCGATGAAAAAGTACGCACGCGACGTGCTCGCAAAGGACGGCGTGCTCAAGAGAGACCCAAGGATGGTAGAGCGCAAAAAAACAGGCCTCGCAAAGGCAAGAAAAGCCTTCACCTGGGTCAAGCGTTAAAGATGCCCCCACATGCGCCGCAGAAATGCATTTCGTCCCAAAGCAAAGAAATGGTGTGTCCAACCACTCTACATGCCCCCAAAGCCGGCACAGAAATTGCCCGTGGCGCATCGAGAGAGTGTGTGTGTGTCACAATACTCAAAATCTGCGCCTCTTGGCCATCTGTAGAGCCACATGTGTTTGACTTGAGCGTGAGCACTTTGCATCTCTACACACAGCGAGCCAGCGCAACCAAGCCAGAGCAGGGTGCTGTCTGTAGTCCTAAAAACGATGAGCTGCCTTGCCACACGACTCATAACCGCCATGCTTCACATCCAGCGTCATCCCAACCGCAACCCAGCTGGCGTAGCTCACAACGCCCGTCTGAAGCAATTGCGCACACGCGACTCCGACATGAAAGGAAAATGCGTCGATACCATTGCGATGATGAAAAAATCAGGGTCTCGCGAGGGGGGAACAAGCAGTCTGGAAAACGAGGGAAGATCGTGTATGCTATTCTGAGCCGAATCTTGCGGGTCAGAGGAGTGGAGAGGGGAGGACAACAATCGAGGGACGAGACAAAATGTGAAAAGGACAAGACCACCCGTAAAACCAAAACGCGGATGAAGACAAACGAGTGTGTGTGGTGACTAGGACATGTGGTGGTCGCGCGGTTCGTGGTGCCAGTCGAGCGCGGGAGGCGCGGCGGAAGCGGTGGTGGGGCGCGAGTTGGGTGCGCTCGGCGTAACAAAGTGCTGTGGCGAGGACACAGGCATGGCGGCCGCGAGCTGGCTCGACGCCAACGAGTTCGCCAGCGCCATGGTGGCATGCGAGCTGCTCTCGGGAGCCGGGTGCGACGCCATGCGTGCGCGCAGTCCGCCCGCCGAGGTGGGTTTGCGTGCGAGCGGCGCATACAGATTGTTGGGCATCGCGCCCACATCCGCCGACTGGATGGACGACACCTCGCTCTCGGACGCCGACGACGACGCGCGCTGCTCGCTGCCCGTCCACGCAAGCTGCGAGTCCGACAGGCTGCTGCCCACGCTGTTGTCGCGTCGGCGCAGCTGCAGGCTCGCCAGCGGTCCTGCCATGCTGCCCAGCGAGCTCTGCGTGCCGGATCGAGCACGTGTCCCGCGCGCCACGCCGGCGAGTCCCAGCCCGCGCTGTGCGCCACCCGCGGCAGCCCCAGCGTTGGCAGCCCACCATGCGTGCGTCGAGTCCGCGTCGCCGTCGCCGCCGACGTCGAGCATCGACTCTTCGCGGAACGTGCGGATCGCCTCAAAAATCTTGACGACGCGCTCCAGGCTCTCGCCCATCTTGTGCGATGCTTGCACCTTGGTCGTCGCGCACACCTCCGGCAGCGCATCGCGCACCAGCTCCGCCATGCGCTCTGCGAGCATCTTGGCCAGGCTCCGCAGCGCCGGCATGCGCTCGTCCGCCACATCGTCGCCGATCATGCCGTCGAGCTTGTTGAGCAGCTGCCGAAAGATGATGCCATCCGCGCGCAGCACCATGCCTTGGAGCGTCGCGTCCGCCTGCAGCGCCTCGCGCGTCGCCGCGCTCAGGCTAGTCCAGAACAAAGTGGTTCGCTGTTCAAACGAGACAGGGTCAGGTCCGAGGTAGATCGAGTAGAGCAGTGCCTGACAGAGGGACTCGTACTCACGCCAAGCCTTTCGCGACTCCGCAGGCAGACTCGCGTTGCCAGCCGAAGCGCCTCCCGACGCCGCCGCCGGCGTCGACGTTCCGTAGGCCGAGCCGGCGCCCGCCTCGCCTCCCACCGTCGGCCAGTCCGGCAGATCCTGGCACGAGCGCCGGAACGGCATCGAGCTCGGCATGTGCCGCGGATCCTGGACGTACTGGTAGCCGTGCAGCGACGAAGCGGGGCTGTTGAGCAGCGAGCCCGACTGCGCCGGCTCCGCAATGCCCGACACTATGCCGGCGCCAAAGCTCGACACTTCGCTCGAGGGCAGGCCCGCCGCATCGCCCGCTTCGCTCGACGCGTGCGCCGAGGGCACAAAGCCGAGATCGCTGAAGCCCGAGTACGAGTGCGAGACCGTGTGCCTCCTGGGCATGAATCCGGTCGTATTGCTCGAGACGGCGCCTTCTGCCTGCCCCTGGGAAAGTGGTTGGGCCTGCGAGAGACGCAGAGCGTCTTGCCCCGCAAAGCCAGCACCCGAGCTCGTACCCGGAGGCGTAAGTACGGCGCTGTTGAGCGTTGCAAACGCCGAGGCGATCAGCCGGTTATCGGTGCCCATTCCGGCGGTGCCAAGCACACTGCTGTCGGACGAGGCGTGCGGCGAATGCTCGTGCTTGGCTGCACGGTTGGAGTGGCCTTCGCCTGGCGACGTCTCGGCCGAGCGCTGCGAGCGGTACGACGTCTCGCCATCTTGCCCCTCGGAGCGCGCCTTGGCGCGTGCCTCCGAGGCGTACTCGGCACTGAGTCCGGCACTGAGCTGCAGCTTGCCTGCCTTTTCGTCATCGAGCAGCGACTTGACCTTGATCGCCTCGCGCTCGTTAGACGTGCCGAAGCCACAGTAGTGGAAGCGCGTCTTGCCGCGCCCTCCGAGCCTGCGTTGCGCCACGTCGGGGAACTGGCTGCGAAGTACCTTGCCGAACGACGCTGCCTGCAGCGGCTCGAGACCAAAGGCGTCGCATGCGCGGCGATACGACTCGTGCAGGATCGTGCGCGGTATCGAGATCTGGATCGACGGCTTCAAAGTGTAGTTGCACGTCAGCCTGTTGCGACCAGGGCAAAATAGAGAAAGGGAAAAGTGTTTGGCGTCAGAGAGGAGTTCGAAAGTGAAGCCGAATCAGTCCGCATACTTACCACATGCGAGCCCACTTGTCGCGATAGAACTCGGCCATCTTCTTGGTGTTGGCCGTCTTGTACAGCGTCGAGACTTGGCCGAGCATACCGTCGATCTCCTCGGGTTGATACTCTGGCTGGACAGCCGAGGCGTACGCGCCGGCACCGCCGAATTTGGAGGAGGATGCGCCATACATGGGATAAGCAGGCGCAGCGCCCATGTGCGACGCGTAGCTGGCGTGGTCAAAGTGATGCTCGCCCGACATGTCGTAGTAAGCTTGCGAGCGGTTGGGGCTGGTGTTGGCGGATGACGACGAAGTGTCGTAGATCACGTTCTGTGCCATCGACATGCCACCGGGCGCCGACCAAGAACCAGCACTCGTTTGGACCGGATAGGCGTACCCGCGATACGCCATACCTTCTGCTTGCGGCTGCATAGTTGGCCATGAAGAGCCGGACGCAGCGTCGAAGGGATGCGAGGGTGTGGCCATGCCCATCTTGGAGGCGTCGAGTGTGCTGCCGACGCCGAATTGCGTGGCTCTTGGTGTATCTGTCGACATTGCACCTTGCGCACCGTGACCGAAGGCATCCATGGAACCAGCCGAAGCGAATTGTGTGGAGCTGTCCACCTGGTCTCTTGGAAATGCAGATTGACGCGGAGTCACCACGTTTGGGCCGAGGTAGACGCCCATCTGGGAGCCAAGCATGGCAGGCTGTGCGGTCGTCTGAAGCGGCTCTGGGCGGAGTTGAGAGGAGGTGGCCGTGCTGGCCGGCAGCTGACCGTACAAATCGGGCCTGAGCTCGTCAACGCCAGGCTGCTTGGCCTGACCCCACGAGCCGTCAGCGGTACCAGGACGATAGGGCGAGCTGGAAGCGCTAGCTGTGTTTGTGTAGTATGGGACCGACATGTTGAACCTCGTCGGCGGTGCGCCGGACGGAAGACGGTCGATGGGCGGAGTGGTTGCACTTTATGTTGTGGAGCGTTGCTCCCGCACTGCTTCGGTTACCGGACAGCGGAGCGGTTGGACGCAAAGCGAGCGCAAGGCGCACGAAGGAATGCTCGCGTCTCCTGCAGAGAAGGGCGACCGGAAGTGCGTTGCTCCGAGAGTCCGGCCCGGGCGAGTCACGCAAGTTGGAGCGGTCGGTGCAGGAGATGTGTCGATGGACGACAACGGCTCTCTCCGACGCTGGTATAATGTTTGGCTCTGTATGGAGGAGAAGAAAGAAGGGCAAGCAGCGAGAGATGACAGGAGCAAGAGGTAGAGGCAGTCTACGGTCAGCGTACAAGCTCGTCGCAACGCATCGTGCAACAAGTGTGGGTCTGAAGCAAGAGCGCCTGGGTTTTGTGTTCGCCACGCCAGCACCGGTCTGCATAGTCCATGTCGCACATGTTGTCAGCGACACCACAGTGGTATGGTCATGGGACGCTAGACGGCACGACAAGACGACTGAAGCTGTAGCTGGCAGCGCTGAGCGACAACGTGAATCGACAGCATCGCCGGAAGTGAAAGGTGCGAGGATCCTTTGGAGGGAGCCCGAAAGCGAAGCCTCGGAGATGCTTGTCTGCATGCTGAGCTTGAGTGCGAGGTAGAGCTAGATAACCCTTCGACGATCACACCATTGAGGAGAAGAAATGGAGCAGCACGGGTGGAGGAGCTTCGCGGAGCACGTCGCGCGCCGGTCGAGGATGAAGACGCATAGCGATAGGCTCTCGACGCGTCGACTCTTGTGAGCGACGGCAGAGGCCGCGGACCGTGGACAGGTGCAAATCGCCTGCATCATCAAGGCTCGACGACGGAAGGCTGTAAAGCCTAGCGTGAGAAATGTGTGGCTGTCTGCACGCGAGCACGGTGGGTCAGAGCGTCCAAGGCTGCACGCAGACCCACCGGCTCGGATTTAGCCTTGGAGCGGGGACAGCTTTGAGTGCTTCCCACCGCCAAGTGCGGCGGGCCAGAGACTACGCAAAATCTGCTACCACACCAAGACCTGACAGTGTCGCGGCGGCTGATGACGCTGCGTTGCCGAAGAGGCCGGCGACGTGGAGCTTAAGACGTTCTGGAAGCGCGGTATGGATCGCCGATTCCTTGTCGCCTCTACCGCATCGCACGCTGTGTCGAGAGCCGAGACAGTGTCGACATGATACGCGCGCACAGTAGCATCGTGTGTGTCAAGCTGATCCCAACACAATGGATGACAACCCAACATCGCCATGATGCATCGCTGCGGTGCCACCGAAGTCTTGCAGCATGAGCCACGACGTCGAGGCCACATCTATGCCGTGCCTGTAGCTGCGTTGGCGCATACTGAAATTCGACTTTTTCGGCTTTTTTTTTTTTTTTGGTCTCGGTCGGCGGGAAAGAAAAAGGCGGCCGCGCTGCTCCACTTTTCGCAGCCAAGACTGCATGAAAGCCGGCCGCAGGTCGAGGCGACTAAGCGAGACACTCGGGCGCGTCAGTCAGGGCCCAACGCAGCGGCCACGCTTGGATGCCACGCTGAGGGCCACGACTGAGCCGCCGAACTGTACGGCTTCGCCTGCGTGCGATCAGGCTACCGGCCATTGGGGCGAGCAGTGGCGACAGCAATGCGTAACTGGTCAACGCCGTGCTGCCAGATGTGGAGCAGATGCCGAATCCGCAATCAAAGCAGCGAGTTGCACCAAGACTGCACTCGATTCGTCGAGTTGGCTACAATCGTGCACGTTCGTGCGCAGACTGGTGGGGGCAGGCTCGCTTCGGGCGCAAGCAGACGGAGTCGCCGGCAAGCTCGTGTGGGCGCTGTGGCCCCCTCCAAAGTGCAGGCATCCACGCAGCGGCCAGATGACAAAGACCGACGGAGCAGAAACCACCGGCCGGTGAAATCATGTCAAGCTCGAGGAAGGGAGCGCATGACTGGCCGGCCGATCGGCGGGATGCTGGACTGAGACGGACGACGGAACTGCGAGCGCGAACGAACGAACGCCCGACGTACAAGCTCGAATCTAGACAGGAAGATGTTGCCGAAACCTACATACGGTCGAATGAAGAGCAGAATTGTAGCTCGGTAAAGAAGCTGGTTGTTCTTGCTGCGATGCGTAGAGACGAGCTACGGAGAACGATGCGATCCTGTTGGCGGGAAAGAAGGTGCGGTACGATACGAGGTTGTAAGCGTGAGCATGCTTGTCCTCTCGAAGGGATGCACGGCAACCAGTGCGGTGTGCGGAGGTCCGACAAGCAGCGGTGGGCGGTGGAGAGGTTGGTGAGCGGGAAACGCCGAAAGGTCTGACTCGCTGCGCAGCAGAGAGTAGCCAGCACGCCGAGCTCGTCGTGTATGCGGCGTGGGGAGATGACCGTCGGGCAGAATGGGAGAAGGGCAAAGACCGGTCCAGCTGGAGCGCCTTGAAAAGCGCCGCCGATGCGGCGGAAAGCGAAAGTTGGGCGGCGAGCATCGAAGGTGAGGCTGACGAGCCGGCCGTGTGCCTTGTGGCCTTTGCAGAAAGCGCAAGACGCCGCGGAGTGGTGGTGGTGGTGCACGGCGGCCGCAAACACGCGCGCGCTCACGCTCGCGCCGTCCCTTGTTCATCCCGATGTGCCGAGCCACCTCCGCTTCTTCATCTGCAGCTCGGCGTTTCATTGCGGCGGGTCGGGATTGTGCCGAAGGTATATTAGCTTACCTTTTGTGTGTGTGAGGACGTGGGGCCGATCGGAGACTGGTGAGCGTGATGCAGGCAGGTGGGTTGCGGAGACGCTACGGTCTTGACGAGCGCAGCGTGTGATTGGTGGTGTGCGAGATGAAGTGGTGGTAGAGATGCGCTCACGGGCGGGTATCGGCAGTGACCGGCCAGGGCGGGCGCAAGATGAGGTCAAGGGAGAGGCGACTGGAGCCGGCTGGTCTGGCTGAATGCAGGTGCAACGGGAGCGCGGTGCCAACGGCAAGCGGATGCAAGCTGCGCACGCGGCAAGTGGAACAATTCAGGCTAGGTCGCCGGACGTGGTGGCGCCGACATGCAACGAAGAAGCCGCTTTTGCTGCCACACCTAGACGTCTTGGCGCGCAGAGAGACACAACCCGGCCGGAATGGCGGATGAGTCTCGCACGGATAGAGGACGAGTGCGAGGCAAGCAGCCGCGCCAAGGATGCGATGGTGGTGCGGATGGCGTGGGAGCGGTGGCGTGGACCTCTAAAGCGGTGGAGCGTGCAACCGTAAGTAAGTCCAACAAGCTGATACGTAGCGCCCACGAAAGGTGGCGGTCGAGATGCTGGCAACGAGCGTTGTGTTGGTGCTGGTGGTGGTCGTGATCGGAGAACGAGGTCGACTCGTATCAAGGTCGAATCAGGGGGAGAGGGTGGATGGATATATGGGAAAGAGGAAGGCGATTCGCGGCCTTGCAGCGGCGGCAGCGGCGGTGGTGGTGGTGGTGGGGAAGAGGCAGAAAGAAGGAGGTGTCGGGAGGAGAGGAGAGGAGGGCAATATCAAGTAGCCGGAGCGGCCACCATGCAAAGCAGCAACGACGAAGGAAGAAGCGAGAAGCAGAAAGCGTAGAGGCACGAGCGCCATGCGGCGAAGAAGACCAGGCACAGTCACGTCGAGCACAGGCACAACGCTCGCAGCGACACCGGTGCAAGCACACGCGAGAGAGACAGAGAGAGATGACATTCAAAGCAACACGCTCGGAAGGCGACGGGTCCGATGCAGCGGAGAGTGGCGAGCAGAACACGGCATGAATGCTGAGGATGCGGGTGCGGGTGCGATGACCAAAAGGGGAGGGCGAAGAGAGCGCAGGAGGGCGGCATGAATACCCAAAAACGGGGGCGGCGAGGATGCGGTGTGTGGACGGAAGCGCAGCCCAGCGTCAACGCCAGGGTCGGGGCTGCGATGGACGAATGGCGCCGCGGCAGGAGCGGCGATTGCACTGGCCAAGAGGGGCGAGGGGAACACGCCAGCGAAGGCGAGGGCGAGAGAGGGAGGGAGAGAGGGGGAGGCGAGGAAGGGGTGCCATAAACGGAGTGGACCCAGATTTGCGAGTTTGAGAGGAGCGGCAGGACGAAGTGGACGAGGGCGTGGTCAAGGAGCGCCAGCAAATGCAGCTACAAGACGACGATGAAGGCCGAAAAGGGCGGCATCGGATGCTGACGAGCACGAGCGCAGACGCCCGTTTCCAAGCCCAGCCAGATGCACACGACACACACACTCACCTCAAGGCACAAACACGCACATGGACAGAGAGAGACGAGAACCAGTGTGAGACCTGTCGGTGCTTTGGTCGTGGTGTAAGACCGGATATTGAGGGAGGGCCTTGGGCAGGAGAAAGAAGGCTCAGTCCAGGTGGGGGGAAGGCATACGGGCGAGCGAGCCAGTGAGCCCGAGGCCTCGGGTGGGCGGAACCAACACGGAAAGCAAGCTCGCTCGGATGCGACTCGTGGCGCTGTCACTGTGCTTTGTCTGCCCTGTCCTGCCCTGCCCTGCCTCGCTCTCCGAGCCGAAATCACAACACAGCCCGAAAAAGAAGAAAAAAAAACGCCCCTAAATTTTAAATTTACGCTTTTGAATATCAAAAAGAAAAAAAAATAATGGTCACGCTCTGTCACATCGCCTCAGCCCAGCGCACCTCCACCTCCGCTCTAAACTTTCTCGCTGAGAGACCGGTTCGGGATGGCATCGCCACACTCGACTCGCCTCGCTCGGGATTCGGATGCACCGCCTCCGTCTATATCGGTCCACACCTGCGACGGAAGTCCGAGACTTGACGACAGCGACGAAAGAGGAGGACAAAGCGGATGGTTGGTGCTGCGACGGTCAGGTGTCGGGTTCGGCATGGCTTCCAAATTGTTACCGGTTTGGTGTGCAGAGTGGAACGCTGGTTTCGCCGTGCAAAGCCGCCGTTGACCCAGGCTAGCAAGCGGAACAAACAAGTGATAAGGTGCGCGGCTGCAGCGCAGTGCAGGGCTCACATGCCCACGCCTCGGCGTGCTTGAAGCAGAAAAAGAAGAGAGAAAAAAAAATGGGGGATTTTGGAATTGGGATTAGTCCCCGAGAAAAAGGAGAGAGGCGACTGATTTACTCCCCTCGATATCGGAGGTGCAGCTCGCTGCAGGTGAGTGGGCGTGCATTTCCAGTCCGAGGCGAGCGAGAATCGTCGTTCAACCCGGTGGGCGTAAAAAAGAAGGTGTGCACAGAAGGAAATCCGATGCACCTCTCTGCCTCGCTCTGGCTCGCTCGCACGCTCGCACGCCAACGGTACTGCACGCCCATGACAACCACGCTCTACGCTCTACCGCGCCCAACGCCGCCAACGCCGCCAGCGCAGGATGGATATGTCGGTGGGCTGAAGCCGGCGCAACCGAGTGCCGGTGTGCGCTTGCCTCGTGGCTCCAACGTGCAGCGTGACGCCGCCTCTTTCTGGGGCCTGTTTTTGGCTTTCAACGTGGCGCCTGATCATGACTTATTGAAGCGGAGTCAGAGACGATCGCCCCGCCTACATGGGCTGGTCCATTTGAATCTGCGCCAGGTGGGAGCCAGCTCGAGGGCCAGAGACACTTGAGACACTTTCGAGTGAGATCGCGGCATCCGCTGAGATTCAGGCCTCGTGGCGCCGGCCCAGCACTCAGCGCTCGCTCCGATGGAATGGCCGCGCCGTCGTGTGGCTTGGCCTCCAGCTCTCTCGCGGCGGCATGACGGGAACGGGCCGTGGCGCAGGGACCTCGAACGCGGGTCTCTCTGCATTACATTATTGTCGTGCCGTGTATGCGCCGCCACACTGCGAAGCTCACCTGCCTTTGGTATTGCCATGCAGGGCCGTAAGGCGAAATCCGAACGCGTTCCTGCCCAGCTGCTCGGAACCGTCTGCCTTGCCTCGACAATGCGCCCTTCCAAACAGTCGACACAAGCCTCGCAGCGCTCGATTCGCTCAATGCAAAAAGGACGCTGGTCGCAGCGTTTTGAGCCGGGACCCAGGCGCGAGCGGCGAGCAGCAAAGACATAGGCCGAGGCCGAGGAAAAGCGGGTCCAAAGCCGACGAAAAGAGCAGAACCCCAGCGTGGCAGAGCGTAGAGAAAAACTTACCCACGGTGCGAGATCAGGCTGATCTCGATGTCGAGGGTCGCGCTCGTCCCCGGAGCCCGGCTGAGCAAGGCTTGGCACTAGAGCAGAGGACCTCCACCGTGCCGTGGGTGCGTGTACCAAAAGTCGGAAGCCGCCGAACGTGGCGGTGCTTGAATTCCCACTCGCGCTCGTGTGCAGGGTCCCTGGGTTGGAGTGCTTTTTTTTCCCCAAAGCACAGTCCACGTGCACTTGCCTCGAACCTGTCTCACCGCTGGAACAAGGTGCGAATCGACAAAAAATTCAAAGAAAAAAAAAAGGATCGGAAAAAAAGGATATCGAAATTGGACAGAAAAAGAAAAGCTCCTGCGCAGCAAGGTTTGACGAGTGATGCCAGCTGGCACAGACCCAGCCGCACCGCACACCCGTGCATGGGAACCGATCAGCATATACTGTATCCCAGCGGCCTCTCGGCCCCTGCTGGCTCTGCTGTGCAACGCAGAGATCGCCGTGTCTATTCTCAGCCGGTCCGTCTGGGCATATGAGCGGGGGAGCATGTGCGGCGTGGCCAGCGTGGCGAGCGTGGCCTGCGTGGCCTGCGTGTGGCCTGTGGGGGTCTGCGGGGCCTGCACGGTGTGGGACTCGGCTGGCTCGGCTGGCGTTCGGCTGCTTGCCATGAGGCCAGCGCGTCTCGCCGCCCCTTGAACCAAATTGGGTTTGGCGTGGAAACCAGGCTGTCGCCGGCGGGGGCGATGGAGCTCTAAGCTGAATTTCTAGGGTGGATGGTACGGCGACAATCACCACCACCGCCGATCTCCCCTCGACGGCGATCAAACTCGTCGACGCCACGCCACTTTCGCTCCCAGCCCACGGATCGTCCAACATCCAGCCACTCGCGACTCGAGCATTCCATAGGAGCCATCTCTCTCCTTCTCTCGCGCGTGTGTTCTGTTCGGTACCGAAGGCGCAATCGTCGGCTGGCTCGCTGGCTGGCTGGCAGGCGGCAATGCAAGGCAAGCAGGAGGCGAGATGCCTCGCTTGTTGAGCCGCCTCACGTACAGCACAACACGGGCAAGCACAAAGATGCGCTGTAGATCCCGCGACTCAGATCGAGCACATCGACTCTGCCGACACACGGCAAAAGGGCAAAAAATCAAAATTCAGGGGTTCAGCTTTGGCCAAAAGAGTGTCTCGGCGACCTAACCCAAACATCTCCATCTCCCTGGATCCTCCTGCGCGGATCGCGCCGTGCTGTCGCGGGCCGTCACCATGCGCATTTACGACCGCCGCTGTTAGCATCGTCGGCGGAAACGCCGATCGGTAGCTCTCATCAGGACGAGCATCACACAGGCTCGACGCCATCCGATGCGAGTCACGATCGCGATGCCACAGTAGTCATGGGGGGCGGCACACGCAACGTATGCGATGCACCGTCGATCGTGTCGGCAGCGTGTCGGCAGCGTGGCAGCATGGCATCCAGTACATCCTTGTGCGGCATCCAAGCATCCGACCTGGAAAGAGCCAGCTTATTCTGCACGCAAGCCTGGCGAGGCGAACTTGGCCATGCAAGCGGGCTCGACGCCCACGACGCCCAACTGCATCGCCGAGCCCGAGTAAAGCTTCTCCAACGCGGCACCGAGTGCTGGCGAGCTTCGGCTCTGCACACCGGCGTCGTGTCTGCCAAAGCAACGCGCAGATCGCCGTCGAGCGCTTTCCAACGTGCAGCACCCCTCCTCCTCGGCTGCAGTCGACATTTCCTACGGACCAAAATTGGGGGACCAGTGAAAATGCACCAGCTCCCTTTGCCTACGGAACTCGAATGCAGCAGCAGCCAAGAGCCGTTGGCGACCCACTCTACGCATCCGTCTCGCTACTATCAACCTTTGTGACACGACGAGCCGGTCACGCCGTGCTTTTCACAGTATCGTCGGCACCGCAGCCGCACCCAAGAGGCATTCGTGACAACCGATGGCAGCCCGCTCACACCTTTGAGAGCTTATCCCGTCTGCAACTTCTATCGAGCTTGGGCGGCGGCGGCGACTTGCGGGGCTGCGCTGGATTTCGAGCGGCTACTTGACGCCTGCTCGTCGACTTTCTGGGTCGCCTGAAAACAAACTCTAAAACAAAGACGATCGTCCAGGCGACATGCGATATGCAGCGGCTCCCGCTTTTCATCTTCCGGCCTCCTCTTGCCCGAGGCTGTACGCGATCGGGATCGAAAAAGCAGCCGCTTTCGTCGCCAGCCCCGCTCGAGCTTTCCAGAGCAACCAATGATCGCTCGTGCGCATCGTCCGAGCGGATCGATTGTGCTTCGGGCATCTCTGGCCGCTCTCAACGTCGATGCGCCACGCGACCCATTGAATGCGGCCTCGGCCGCATCGGACGTTGAATGCGATCGACAAGCCATCGTATCGCGCGGCCTCTGCAGGCGAATGGATGCGCTTGGCGTGGGCGGGTGTGCTCGTGTTTTGGGTGCGAGCCACAGCGTTCGGCGACAGCGTGGGTGGTTGTCATACTTTGGTGACGACAAGCGGAGCGGAGTAGCAAAAAAACCAGTTGCGTCCAGCGTGCTCGTCGCCTCGTGCATGCATCCGTGCTGAGGGTGCGGTTCGTCGAGGCTCTAGCCTGCGTTGTGCGCTGCACGCCGATCGGGCCCGCTGGAAGCAGCCTTGCTTTCCAGCTGCCTCGTCCTCGTGGCCAATCGCACTCCGCAATCCGACGCGACTTCCGAAGAAATGGCCGTGCAGCACATGGTGTCTGCTCAGCCCCGATTGCGTATCGGTTTGCAACTCCGAATCCGATCTGCAGCGCCGAGCCCACTCATGCTGAACCCCAGAGTCGCCCTACCTTGGTTGATCCTGTTCCGACTAGCAGTCTCTCCCGCGTCTCTGGCAACCGCGGTTCGTGCGGTACAATCAACGTCTTCCCGACCTTGACTGGACCGGGACGGTACTCTGAAGATCACACAAAGCCGCTCACCCGAGTCCCAGCGCTTCTCGGGCCACGTGGTGGAATCCGGCCGAGAACACGTCCACTTTTGGTCGCGCGTGGTTAGCATAGCGTCTCAACGTGCACAGACAAGCGCCCTTTCGTCTTGATCGCCGTGCACAGCCAGCAAGCCGAAACGTCTCGCGAGCTGGTCGCGCGCAACCAGGCACGCCTAAGGGAAGCGGGCGCGAACCCCGAGGAGAAAAGAGGGGGATTTTCGTGCGCTCTGGATAAAATTCAGATGCGGGCCACGACGTCGTCGCGGTGTAGGCGAGCGGCGCGCGCGGCGGTTATGGTGCCTGATGCTGGCGGTGGGAGACGGTGGTGACCAAACGAGACGGGTTCGAAGCGAGACGAGGGTCGCAGCAGGAATCGATGCGGCGTTTCTCACGCCTCTCTCGGGGCAAGGTGGCCACGCTAGAGGCGGCATGGCGATTCGCCGGTCGGCTGGGACCCTGAGCGGCGCTGATATCACGGCGTCTTTTGCGAGGCTTCCCCGCAAGAGGCGCACGCGCTCGCCTCAGGGCCACGAGTCGAAGCGAGCACTGCCACGCCCGCCGATTCCGCTCGGCAATCCATCCGCCCGCGAAAGCTCCCGCCCGCCGCCCACCATCCGCCTCCGTCGCTGGGAGCATGGTGTCCAGCGTCAAACAGGGCGCTAGCTTCGGCGATGCTGGTCTTGTTTCGAATAGGCGTGAACTTGGGTGTCGTGGGATGCGTTCGCCAGACTAGGAACGCGAGCTAAGCTGGGCTCGGTCGGCTGGCAAGCGAGCATGGCGGCCCGAGGTTCCCCTGGGCCGATTCCCGAAGCACACACGCTACGGCTATCGGATCCGACCTTGCTCTCTAGCCTTGTAAAAATGTACAACGACTGCAGTCGGCCCCCTTACCGGTGGTGGCGTTGCTGGAGATCATGCGAACGGCGGTAGAACCAGTTGTGCCGGCAACTTGTACCGTACAATTGGACCACGGCATCTTGGGATCCAGTACGAAACCGGTGTGTGGCTTGCCGCATGATGCGCTTTTGGGTTCATGGTCCCACACGATGATGCCAGGCTCAAAATTAGCTCTCGCTAGTCGGTGGTGTAACAGTAATGCGCCTTTACGATCGGATTTGCGGGTGTATGCACAGCCATTCTTTCTGCAAGCGAGTGGGAGCTAGCTACGGCCACTATGGGAGCTGCCATGCTCGGTCCCGAACCACTTTGCTCATCGGTGCAAGGTGAGGCTCTTGGTGCGACCTCAGACCGAGGCATGCCACCATGTGGGATGTAGGCGAGAGAATTTGCACCTCTTTGCCACGTTGCTGCGGTTTGCCAAATTTAATTTCTTTCTTCGGTTCGAGGTTTTCGTGTCTCGCCAAACCTACAAGTGTGCTGTTCGGAGCCAGTTGGACCGTCGAGACAAACAAAGCGTCGGTTCAGCAGCAGCATTTTCCATCACGGCGAATTTGTGCAAGGAAAAAAAAAGTCGCCGTTGGTTGGCAGTGAACTGCCATGCAATGCTCTTCGTCCCAAAAGTTGCAAACATGTGCGGGAATATCCGCCGGCTGCATTGGCGAGCTTTGGCCTCCAATTCCTCACCTCCAAATCCTCCTTTTGTACAGTGGCGATGCCGGAACGAGCCAAGCTGGAAGCCCCAATGCCAAGGTGCGCAAGATCCGGATGCATCGGCGTGGGCAGTGGTCCAGACCGAGCTGCGCGAGCGTGGGAAGCAGACGGCCCATCTGAAACCAGCCTCGGACCCAATCGCCAACCGCCAATGGTGGCCAGCTCATTTCTCAGTCGCTGCCGCCGCCTGCTGTGGGCAGGGGACGAATTTGAATAATCGAGAACACGATCGACAGATCGGGCCCCGATTAGTGTTCAGGTGTCGGCCGACAGTCCCCAGTTTGCCGGGAGCCAACAGCTGCGCTACAGCGCACGTCCAACAGGCACGCCAAAACAGAACCCTAGCACGGTCCTGCTCAGGCGACTTGGGACTGTAGAGACGACCTTGCTGAATGTTGAAAAGCGGCTCTGTGCAAAGCCTGGTGATGTAAGTGAGCGGCGACGAGCGGACGAGCAAAGATGTGAGATCGTCGTGTGAATTTGAGACGGAGCCTCGCGATCTCGACGGGCTGCAGCTTGAGATGCGACATTTTTTGGCTCGCTAATTTCTCGCTCTGCAGCGCGCCAGGCTCGATCTTTCGAAAAATCGCTCACACGGCTGCACGCTGCGCTCCTCAAACCCACAGCAGTAGCAGCAGCGCCGCTTCAGGAGCATCGAGCATTGGGCAGAGCAGCTGCTGCACACTGACACACCCACACACTCTACAGCCTCCTGCCGCTCAACACACGCACGCCCCCAGTGCCGCCAGTCAGGGTCCATTGCCAACCCGCTCTCGACGATGCCTTTCCTTCCCGCTTAGCCTCGATACCCCAAACAGCAGCTCAATACGGACACCATCACACGGCCAAGTGCTCGAGCCTCTGCTTCACACCAAGCCTCGGCTTCACGTGCACGCTGTACCGCCGACGTTCGGCTAGAGCAAGATCATTGGCTTCGCCTGGCATACTCGAATGGCGACTCTCTGCCGTCGAGGGCTCTAGCCGTGGAGCTTCCTTCATCGTCAAGGCGGTAGCGCTCGACTCGGATACTCTTTGCCAACGGACTGCATCCATCCTCGTCCGTCATGCATCGCTGTTGAACCATCAACGCCTCGCGCACAGTCTCGGCGGCCTCCCAAGCCTTCCGTTCGGGTAGCACATCTCGATATGCCCACCATCACCTTTGTCACGCCGCCCAGCAGGCCGTCCATGCTGCGCGCCACGTCGGGCAAGCAAGAAGCAACACACAGCATCGAGGCAACCTCGGAGGCTCAGCCCATGCCGGCAAAAGATGCTCAGCCGGAACCGGCTCCCTTGACCTTTGGCAAGAAGCGCATCCTGCCCGTGCTCACCACATCGCCCGAACCCGCCAAGGACGCTTTCGAACATCCGCTCCCACGCGCATCCCTCGACCAGCCAAGCTCCTCCCACACACATCATGATACGGGCGACGCAAAACGGCCCTCGCTTCTCACGGCTGCCATGAGCTCGTCGGGCGCGCATCCGCAACGCAGCGTCTCCACCACCAACTTGGGCATCCTCCGCAAAGCTCAGCTCCAGGACGCCTCGCACACCGACGATCACCATTCCAGGTCAAAGACGATCTCCGCCGATCCTGGCGCCGCCAATCCGGCTCCACGCGCACGCTTGCACTTTGTCGAACCCCAGAAGCACGCCTCCCACCATGCTTTCGCACGTCACCCGCCTGGCCTCACTAACAATGACACCAGACCGGAAGAGAGCGCGCACGCATCTACCTCCGCAGCTACCCACAACGTCGCCAACGCCGACAATGCTCCACGAAAGCGCAGCCTTGTCATCCAGGAGCATGCCGACGTCATCGAACGTGTCGCAGAGCGAGCAGCAAAGCAGGCCAACAACGCCGACGCTCACGCCCCGGAGCATCTCCCGCACATGCGTCACACCGCCCGATCGCGCCAGCACAGTGCCTCGTCAGCAGGTGAGGAGACCGCCTCCACCCGCTCCAGCTGGGCCGTCCGCAGCAACTCGCGCGGCTCTAGTGTCGCCACCTCACCCACCGTTGTCTCCGACGTCAATCCACAAGAGCTCTCCGATTTGGAACTCACCAAGCCCGCTCGCGACCCAGTGCTGTCCGCAAACAAGTCCGTCACCCCGATCTTTCACAGTGCAGAGGCCAGGGCCGACGCGGAGACAAGTCGCCCGCACTCAGCCGCAGCTGCGGGCTCGTCACGCAAGCTCGTCTTTGTCGATCCGCCTCCCAGGCCCAGGCATGACGTGGCGCCTCCTGAAGCGTCCAAGCTGACGGCTGCCGCAGCCTCATCCAAAGCGCGCACCAACGTCGTCAGCGATGACGATGCCCAAGACGCGCACTCGCGCAAAGCGCTCTCGTTCGCAGCGTGTCCCAAGCCAGAGCGCTCCGCTCGACTCTCGCCAGCACATGCAACCCGACGTGCCAAGAAGCTCTCGGCGAGCCCAGCTCCGCACAAGCTCGCCTACCCTCAGCGCCTGCGTGGCATCCGCGGTACCGATCCCATCCGATCGCCTGCGCCCGACCGCGTCGTGCCGCTCACGCATGTCGCGGCCGAGGACTGGGAGGCTGCCATTTACGACCCGCCATCGTCAGAAGGCTCGGGCTACAGCGAAGACGAAGAGGACGACGATGACGATCAGGACGACGACGATGATGCGGACGACGATTCGCAAAAGGAGATCGACAGCGAGCAAGATGACGACGAGCAAAAGTCCAGCTCGAGTGGGTCGGATCAACACAGTCTAGCCCACGTGGGCACGCAGACGGTCGGGGGTGAACAAACGGCTCGTGCTCTGACGCCCGCGTTGGACGTAGACTCGAGCGCTGTGCTCACTGGACGACGGCACAGCACGTCGGCTCTGCTGCAGCTCCAGAGTGTTCATGCGGGTCCGTCGGTGCCGCTTTCGCCTCCGCGCGTGGCTCGGCCGTCTCGCTCGACGCAGGCTTCGCCACGCCAGGGTGCCTCGCGTGCGGGACGCAAGCTGCAACCCAAAGAGTCGCTCTCGCATCCCATGTGCTTCCTGCCCGATGCGTTTGAGGATTCGGCGCCCGCGACGCCCACCGAGCCCGACTCGGACGGATACGAGCCGCCGCGCGCCAACTTGCTGCACGGCTGGCTGTCCGAGGGTGGGAGTGCAGCGAGCTCGCGTCGCGCGAGCTGGCAGCAACCGCTCAGTCCTGGCTTGCGGCCGGGCGTGGGGGAGCAGGAGGCTGTGCCGATCACGTTGCCGCCGTTCCGACGCTCACGCGAGCGCACGGCGCAGTACTCGGTCACGAGCGACGACGAGCGCGCCAGCCGATCGCTCGGTGGCAATGCGGCTTTCATTCGCGAGTCGGCGCTGGGCAGGTCGCTCAGCACCGCACCGGCGCTCGGGGTGAGTGTGCCGGATGGCAGACCCGAGAGGCCGGTCATGTGGAAGCAGCTCAGCCATGTCGACCGACCCGCGAGCGGCCTCGGTGCGTATCGACGCGCAAGCCACTCGTTGGAACCGAGACTCGCCAAGTCGGCCTACACCAGCCCCATTGGATCGTACACCCCCGCCCTTGCAGCAGGCAAGCAACGTGCCACGTCGATGCACATGAGAGTCATGCCAGTCGTCGCGCCCACCCAGCACGACGTCAGCGGCGCAGCATCTCCACGAAGCGAAGACGCACACGCAGTGCTCAAGCACCACTTGACGGTCGACACGAATGACGACGAGACGCCGAGCCATGCCGCCAAGTACTGGTCCGAGAGACTCGCCAGTCTGGCCCACGCTATGGGAGACGAGATCGCAAGTGTAGGCCGCGCTGTAAGCGGCGCGGACGCTAGGACGGGCACGGAGCACCAGCAGGACTAGTTAATGCAAAGTGATTCCCAGTGGTGTGGAAACGTGTGCGGAAGTCGAGCCCGGCTGATGACTGTGGAGGACCGAAGGTCGATCGCCAGCAGACAACGAGGTAGTCAAGTCCGAGGAAGGCATGGTGCTCGACAGGCGTGGGCCGGAAGATGTTGGCGATGCGGCGCCCCCAGCAGACAACGGGACGATCTGTGCGTCGATGGCTTGCTGCTGCTTGTCATCGGAGCCGTTGCCGTCGCCACGGCCGCTGTTGCTGCTGTTGTCCGTGTCCGAGGCATGGCCCCATGTGTGTGTTTGCCCGAGCGACCAGCGTGGAATGGCTCGCTCTGCCACGCGGCTATTCGCAGCGACTGTGTGACGGTGTACGTCGAGCGAGATCGGTCGCCAAGGGGTGTGCGCGAGAACGCGTGGCATGGTGGCCGACTCGGGTCTGCCGAGCTGGTGCAGAGGGTGTCGCACTGCACCTCGCAACGATACATGCTTGCACCACGTTTCGGAACGAATGCCATCTTGCTGGTTGGAGGGGGGCCGGAGAAACGAGGCGTTTGCGAATCCGAGCCAAGGACACATCCTTCTTCTTCTTCTTCCTCCGTTTTTCTTCGCTGCCTCGAGGCTGTGGAAAGGAGCGTTTCGAGTCTGAGCTTCCAGTTGTACGAGAATTCGAGCCAGTGATTCTGCCTTCTCTACAGCGACGCGCCGAGAGACGGGCAGTCATAGCCCAAGCCTGCGACCACCCGGCGCCAGACTGAGGGGCCGAACAGGATGTTTCGGCGCCTTTGCAGCAGTTGCTGGCACGCCTGCGTATGCGCGAAAAGAATTAGACCAGGCAGCTAGCAGACAAAGACCTGCGAGGAGTAGGAAGACGAATTTGTTCGGACAGGAGGAGCACCCGCCAAGCAGTGTCAGTGTTCGGCGGACGCAGCGTACGAGCTCGTCATCATACGTCACACAACGCTCGCATACCAACTGAGATGTCGAGGTTCAATTGCAGCCGCTTCAGAGGGTGATACTGTGACTGTACGCTCAAACTCACACGGAGCGGGGCGCGTGCAGCCCTGGCAGCGGCGGTAGAGCCCTTCAACTCCTGTTCCTGGCCGACGGAAGATCACCACGCAGCGCTGCATCTTCGTTGCCAAAGCCAAGTGCGATAGCCTACAAGAACAACTCACGGCGCTCGTTCAAAAGCGAGCACCATCGACGCACACACGCACTCACAACCCTGCAAGACCTTGCTCGATCCACCGCACGAGGATGGACGCAAGCTACGATTTCGACGCTACTGCACACAGTGATCACCAACACGAATCGCCTGCACAACGCTTTCGTCGTCCGCCACATCGATGCCGAGCCTCTCGCGCATCAGCTCGGCCTTGTCCTCCGGCGCGAGTTCAAAGCTGATCTCTTGCTGTGTTGCCGGTCTTGTCGTCCTCTTGAACACCTTTGCAAAGTGGCGCACATAGTCGCTGGCGATGCTCTCGACGCGTTCGTCCTTATCTCCCTGCGGGCCCGTGTTGTACCTCGCAAATGGACCGTCCGGGTCGAGTCGATCATGCACACAGGTCATGCTCTTGCCCACGATGCCGCAGGCTACAATGTGGCGGAAGCCGCGCATGGCACGCTGCTCGACATTGAGTGCAAAGCCGTGACTCGAGACGCGGTGGCGCACCTGAATGCCAATGCTCGCAATCTTGTGGTACTCGTCCGCCCACACGCCCGTGTGCGCATCCGGCGGATCCACCGTCCCAATCCCGCGTGTCGCCAACACCGAAATCAGCGAGTCCTGCACGCGGTCCACGTAGCACCGACTCGCCAACCCCATCGCACCGAGGTTCAGGATCGGATACCCAACCAACTGACCCGGTCCGTGGTACGTGATCTGCCCACCGCGCTTGGTGAGCTTATAGTCTGCGCCGAGCGCGCGCAGAGCCTCGGCGACCGAGTGGTTCTCAGCTTCTTCCCTACGCCCCTCGGTGTACACGGGACGGTGCTGAAGCAGCAGCAACGTGTCCTGCGCAGCCTGTGCGCGCAGGGCAGCTTCGGACGCAGACGGCGACACCAGTGTAAGCCCCGCGCGCACCGAGGCTGAAGACGACGAAGCGTCATCCAGAGCACGCAGCGCCTGACGTGCCTGCGCACGCTCCTGCACCAGATGCTCCTGCAGCGCCAGCCCGAGGTCGTACGGCACAAAGCCCGGGATATAGACGGTGCGCACGGGATCCAGGTGTGTAAAGTCGCCCTTGGCCGACGCTGCCAGATCGCAGCTCGGTGCAGCCGTCTCGCGCGCTACCGCAGATGTGCTCAATGCCCGACTCCATTTGAGCGGCGGGGCGGAGAAATGCCTGCGTTTGGGCGAGAGCCGAGGCGCATTCGCAAGCAGCGGCGACTTGACCGGCGCCACGATGCGTTGCTTGCGCGTCTCCTTGCGACCCAACAACTCGTCCTGCGCTGCAGTGATGGCCTTGTTCACCACCGCGCGCACCTCATCTTCCCGCGGCAGCTGTGCGGTCTCTGGCGTGCTCTGCTTCCGCACCCACGCCGGGAGATCTTGAGCGCTATCGACCGCCTCGACTTCGGCCGCGCAGACGCGATTGAGGATGCGCACCAGGTACTGCGTCTGCCTCAGCGGCGTTGCGGGACGGGCGGATGCGACGAATTGATCGGTGCTGCGCACGTGGTCGCCGAGCGCTCTGCGGATGGTGTCGGCCTGCTCGCCGTTGCCCTCGCGCGCCATGCTGTGCAGCGTCGCCTCGAGGCTGTATACGCTGTCGGAGCGCGTCACGTGGTTTTCTTTGCTGCGGAGCGCATCGTGGTGGCCGTGCGACACAAGCGAGGTGAGCACGATGCTGTACGTGGTCTGAGTGACCGTGGTCCTCCAGCGCTCAAACAGGTTGAGCACGACGACGGCGGAGGGATAGTCGCGTTCGGCCATGGCGGCGACGAGCGCGTCGTTGAGCATGCCGCGGCTGCGGCACTCTGCGATTTGGTCGCGCGATGCTTGCGTCTCGCCCTCGCCGACACGCACGAGCGAGCGGATGAGCGAGCGTGTAGTCGGCAGATTCGATGGCGCGCCCGCGGTGGAGGGCTGATTGACAGCAGCGCGACGCAGGTGCAATAGCGAGCGGAGCAGTGCAGGGTCGGCAAGCGCCATGGTGTCGATGAGGTCGCCGAGCTCTTTGAGGAGTGATGCGCCGCCGTCGACATCGCCAAGCTTGGCGTCGCAGTCGAGCACGAATGCGAGCACGGAGGTTTCGATGGGCACGTGATCGGCAGCCATGAGGCGCACGACGTCGTGGGTGGACGAGATGACGTGGCGGATCTTTCCGAGCGAGCGCAGGTTCTTGGCTGAATTGCGCACACCGGCCATGTAGGCGAGGTACGGCTCGGGCTGGATGGGCAGAGCCATGGTGGCATCGCCTGTGGCTGTGGCACTCAGCTGCTTGGTGGCAAGCCTGTACCTGCCGAGCCACTTGCGCGCTCCGATGAGATCGCCCGCGTCGATCCTGGCGTTGATGAGCGACTGCCATATGACAATGTTGTGGCCCCATCCGGCTAGGTCGACGATGACATCGGCGTGGAGCAAGGCTGCATCCGGTAGGTTTGCACTGACGCGTTGAGCTTGCGCCCACTGCTGAAGGAACCTTTCGCCCTCTTCGGGCACACCAGAACGGCCGAAGACGCGAATAAAGGTGGAGAGCGCGCGGTGGTTGATGGTGCGCCAGTAACTGCCGATCCTGCGCGGAGACGAGATTGTGGCCGGAAAGAGGTGCTGCATGGCGGTATTGGCAGCTTGTAGCAGCAGTTGGGGCTCGAGGGTGGAGACAAAAGTGGCGAGCATGGCCGAGACCATCTTTGCGGTGGGTCGGTGTTTGTGCTCGATGGAGACGTCGTACACGGCTGCCATTGCGTACATGCACTGCACGGGGATGGGAAGCGACTTTTGCGAGATGGAGGGGTCAAGGCGTGAGGGCCGCCATAGCTCGGCGGGCATGGTGGCTGTTTGAAGCATGGGTGCTGGACGTGCTGATGCGTGGCGGCGGCTCTGGATGCGGAGCGCGACGATGATGGCCTCGAGCTGGTCGTGCGTGAAGGGAGTATGGGAGGAACTTTTCAAATGCTCTGTGAATGCGGTCATGGCCGAGAGGATGCGATTGTTGCGGACGAGACGCAGGATGAGCATGAAAGTGTTCTGCGGTGACGTGGCCGAAGCACGTTCCTTGCGCGTCGTGGCTTGGAGGGCGGTGGCCGGGGCGACATCGATTTTGGGAGAGGGCGACCATGTAGTAGCGCTCCTTGGCCTGCTGTCGGAAGAGAAGAGGGTCGAACGGAGAGAGCGGTGAACGATGTCCTGAAACAGCTCGGGCGAGCACGAAGCTGGCTGTGCTGGTGAGTGTGCTTGTGTGGACAGGAGGCGTGGCTGACGCGCAACGATGGAGCCGGAAGGAGCTCTAGCGCTGGCGGACATACCAACGCCCGAGAGGGACATGCGAGGAACCCTCATGCTGACGTTGCCGGCGATCCGTGGCGATGATGGTAGCAGAGAGAGAGAGAGAGGGTGCGACCTAGAGTCGGATGTGGAGCGTCACCCTTTGGCAGAGGCTGAGCCGAGTCTTTGCACTTCTCCCGGCCGGTAAGAAGAACGGCCCTTTTCAGAATCGAAAAATTTCCCGGCTGCGTTGCGGCGATGGTGGAGTGCAGCAAATGAACACGGAAGGGCACTTGAGCTGAGGCGAAATCCATTTCTACTAACACGCAACCGTGAAAAATCGGCCGTCTGTGCGTTTCTTCTTCTGCTGCTGTTTGCTGCTGTCAGGGTCTAATCAAAGCCTTTCGACTGAGCCCTGCCTCCTCCTCTCTTCCTCCATCTTCTTTTCCTTTGAATCCAACTCGCAGCAGTCATGGATTCCAACAGCCTCGCAAACAGACTCGGACCACAGGCAGGTGGTGGCCACGGCGCACCTGGTCGTGGTGGCCGTGGTGGCCGAGGTGGCCGCGGACGTGGCGGTGCTCGTGGTGGACGTGGCGGTCGTGGACGTGGACGAGGCGGCGCTGCAACCCAGCAGAACGCCAACCAGGCCAGCACCAACACCAACAACGTCGTTGACCTTACTACACCTGATGATACCCCCATCCCTTCCGGAGCCGCGACACCCACGTGGACGCCCAAGTCCATCGCTCCGGGCACCGACGCCGCCGTCTACCTCACCGACAACAAGTTCGCCGACCTCAAGGGCCAGATCGACAACCGCCTTCTTTCTGCCATTCCTTTCCCCACCATGTCCGCCGTTCAGGCCGCCACCCTCTCCACCGCACTCTCCGGCAGGGATGTTCTCGCACAGGCAAAGACCGGTACGGGCAAGACGCTCGCCTTCCTCATCCCTTCCATCCACAAGCTGTGCGCGCTCCCCACCCCGCCGCCGCAGTCGTCCATCTCGGTGCTCGTGCTCTCCCCCACCCGCGAGCTAGCGCTGCAGATCGAAAAGGAGGCTCACATGCTGCTCGCCAACCTTCAGGGCACCTTTGGCGTGCAGCACGTCGTCGGCGGAACCAACATCGGCGCCGAGCGCAAGCGTCTCCAGCGCGATCGCAAGGACCTCCTCATCGCCACCCCGGGACGCCTGCTCGACCACCTTACCAGCGATGCACCTGGTCTTGACCTGCGCAAGGCGTGCCAGAACCTCAAGGTGCTCGTGCTCGACGAGGCCGACCGCATGCTCGACATGGGCTTCCGCAACGAGCTCGAAAAGATCCTCAAGATGCTTCCGGACCCCGTCGCGAGCCAGCGTCAGTCGCTCTTCTTCTCGGCCACCATCCCGTCCTTTGTGCACGACGTCGCCAAGCTGCGTCCGGACCACGCCTTCATCTCCACCCTCACCGAGCAGGACACCAACACCCACGAGCACGTGCCCCAGGAGTCGTACGTCTGCTCGCTCCGCGAGTGCCTACCGCGCGCGCTCCAGGTCGTGCTGGCCGAGGCCGTCCGATACCCCGCCAACCACAAGATCCTCGTCTTCCTGCCCACCGCTCGCTCCACCTCGCTAGCTGCCGCCGTGTTTTCGCAGCTGAGGAGTCTCGCAGGTTCGCCGTACGCCAAGCTGGGTCCCGTGTTTGAGATCCACTCGCGCAAGTCGCAGGCGGTGCGCACAAAGACCATGGAGACGTTCCAGTCGAGTGCCTCGGGCATCCTCTTCTCCTCGGACGTCACGGCGCGCGGCATCGACATCCCCGGCATCTCGCTCGTGCTTCAGCTCGGTCTGCCCAGCAACCTTGAGCAGTACATCCACCGACTCGGTCGAACCGCCCGTGCGGGCAAAGAGGGCCGCGGCGTGCTCATCCTTGCCGACTTTGAGCGCTTCTTCCTCAACCAGAACGACGTCAAGCGTCTGCCCATCACACAGCTCACTGTAGGTGCCGTCGAGGCCGAGAGCGGCGTCCGACTTGACGTTGTGACGCAGCACGTCGACAGGGTGATGCAGGGCATCGATGCCACCACAAGGAGCCAGGCATACCAGGCGCACCTCGGATTCTACAAGGGCTACCTCAAGCAGCTCCGATGGCAGCCCGAGCAGCTCATCGACGCCACCAACGACTACGCCCGGGACATCCTGCAGTGGCCTGCGCAGCACGATGGTTCGTGGGTTGGTCCTCCTCTGCTCCAGAAAACTGTCAGCTTGATGGGCCTAAAGGGCAAGCGTGGCCTGCATATCGTAAAGGAGCTTCCGGGAAAGCCCAACGAGGCCGGTCAAAAGAGACAGGGCAATGGTCAGGGCGGAAGCCGTCCAAACAAGCGATAGACATACATTCACAGCGTGGACTCTGCACTTTTACTTAATTGGACACAATTGCGCTCATTTGTCGCAGAAATGACTTCCTTATACCTTATCGTGAGCTAAGCGTAACAATCAGCTCGGGTCCTTCGGGTTGCTCGGCGTGAAGCGAGAGGCAGAGGCAATTGCAACGGATTGCCTGATTTCATTTGCGCCATCAAGACGTTGTGCCGTCGTTTGATGCCTGGTGACTGTGTCTCTGGCAACGTCGTCTTCATCTCGCCCCATCGTGTGGGACGGCGAGTGGACTCGTGAGAAAGTTTCAAATGAGGTGGGAGGGTCATCTGGCAAGGGCGGGTATGAAACCTCGCTAATCAAGACGACTGAAAAGTACATATACCTGAAGTCTCCTCACCCCTCTCCGTCGTTTCTCCATCCCGTTCACATTGATAAATCCTTTCAAGGTGAGTATGATTTTTCATCTCGAATTCCACAGGAACCTTTCGTGGCGTGAAGCTGACAAGCGTTGTGATGGTGTATAGATGCAGAATCGAGCTTGTCTTGGGTTTGTTTTGCTCGCGCTGGTTGCAGGCAACCAGGTTGGTGCGCAGAGCAACCGTGGCGATTCAGAGCACAGGTTCACCAAGCGTTCGCCCAAGACGGTGGTGCACCATCACTACCACTCTTCCCCCGCCCCTGTTTCGGGAGGTGGTGGAATGTTTGGCGGTGGTGCGCTCAAGAACATTGCGGCCGGAACAGTGTTGGCTGGAACCGGAGCTTTTGCAGGCACCGTAGGCGCCACTGAAGCCAAACGTCTCCTCGGCACAGACGACCATCATCATGATGACGACAAACGTCGCGAGGAATCTCAGCAGGTCCCTCAACAGCAACCCCAGGCTCAGGGTCAGCAGACCCAGCCTGTTCAAGGTTATGTTGCTGCGGGTAGGGGTGCCAGAGAGGCGTATCCTGTGGCGATCCTCATGTCGGATGGATCGTACCAGCCTCTGTCGTCCCAGATGGCAGTTCAGAGTGCCGGTGGTGCTGGTGGTGCCGGCGGTGCTGATGGTCAGGTTCGTTACGCCAACGCGGACGATAATGGCCCGGCCCGACGCAGGGACGAGGGTGTGGACACCCAAGCTCAGTACGCCAACTACCCTGGCTACGCAGGCCGAGTCGACCCCAGCCCTGTCACTGGCGCTGCCACTGGTGCTGGTGCGGGCGCTGCCTCTGGTTTCGGTGCTGGCACTGGCGCCGCCGCTGGCGGCTTCGTCTTCCCTCCCTCCAACTAGGCTCGGCCACCCGCGCAGCGTCCACCACGATCTCTTCCCGCACCGCAGCTGTCACTCGTTTCGCTTTGTGCAATTTTTGATTCACGTGCACGTTCTACAGCTTGAGTCTGAGGCGTCTTAGCGTGAGCAGGCGTGCAAATGCACAGCACGCACCCGTGTACACGAGCAGGATGAGCACCGCCACCGCGTCGCGCGTATACATGGTCTGCGTCGCCATGTTCACCACGCCGGTGAGCAGGTTCGCCACCAGAAACACCGCAAGCGAGTGCCGGTTGATGTCGTCCAGCATGCGCGGTGTGACCGAGTCTTTCTCCCCACCTGCCGTCGTGTCGACAGGCTGGAGGATGAAGAGATAGACGAGCACGTATCCGAGCAGGAACGACGTGTTGAATGCTACCACCCACAGCACGTACGGCAGATTCGCCAGGCGACGACTCGTGCCCAACCCCACGGCGCACGCTGCAGCGTACCCGATCCACCACACGATCGAGAGACTGGCAAGGACCATGGCGAGCTTATCGGTGCGTGGGCGCGCCCGACGGCGTCGCAGCTTACGGTACGCAAAGTACGGATCGAGCGGCAGCACGTAATGGCCCAAATCGAGGCCGAGGTAGAATATCGCCAGGTAGCCAGGCATGCTTGTGAGCCCCTCCTTGTTTTGTGCCACGAGTGTATCGCGCGGCACAGTATCCGAGACCGCCCAATCCTGCCAGCTCGTCGTCTTGAGTAGCACCTGGTGCAACGCCGTCAACACGAGCCCGATGACGCTGTACCGCGCATGCCGCGCTACGGGCCGCGAGAGCGTGGCGGCAAACGGCAACACCGCGAGCGTGAAGAAAAAGTTCCAGTGCACGCCGTACTCGGACACGTGCTCCGGATACGCTACTCCCTTGACCATGATCACGCGCACCGAGCCGAGCAGCAGCAGCGGCACGCTCTTGCGCGCGTCGGACGCCAGCTGCTGGCGCCACGGCCGGAACCGATTGCGCGCGCTCTTGAGCATGGGCAGTGCCGACACGATGCCGAGCGAAAAGACAAACGAGCCTACGCCCATGTCCATCCAGCTCGTACCCCACGACTCGCACTTGGCCATCGCGCGCGGAAACGCGGGGAAGTCGACGGCGAGAATCGAGACGACAGTGACAAGCATCATGTGCGCTCGGTACACGGTCAGAAACGGCTGGGGCTGCACAAACGTGCTGCGGTCTGGCGGTGCGGATGGACCTGTGGAGGATGCGGGTGAGGATGTTGCGTCGGAATCGATGGTGGGCGGCTTGGCCTTGCTCCAGGGGTCTACGACGCTGCGTGCGAGCGGCGACATGGCCGACGACGCCGACACGGCCGAATGCGCATCGGAGCCGTCGCGCGAGTGAAGCAGCTGCATGGGTGTGCTCCTACTCGCGGCGTCTGTGGGGCGAGGCGTGGGCGATGGAAACGCCGACATGGACGCCATCTCGGGCGACAGCAGCGCCGAATCCGTGCTGCGTGATGCGAGCGTCGAGCCCGCCGATCCGAGCAACGGGCTCTGCGGCGCGGTGCTGAGCGAGGTGTCGATGGACAGGTCGGCGTTGGAGCGCAGAGCCGCGCTCAACGATCCGGGCCCGTCGTAAAAGTTGGGCGGAGCAGCGGCTGCGTGCGCTGCATCGGCTGCCGAGTCGATCGATACGCGAAAGGGTAGCTCGGTCTCGGCAACAAGAGCGTCAGAAGGACGCCTTGGTGTGCTAGGTCTTGCTGAGACAGCGGGGACTCTGTCGTCGTCTTGGCTGCCATCGTCGTCTTCGATGTACTTTTTCGACCAGTGCTGTTTCCTCGTGGTATTCTGAGCCGGCCTTGCCGTCGTCACTGATGGTGGACCGGCACGTGCGAGCAGAACAAGCGGTACAAGCAGCGTGCCGATGACGACCATCAAGTGCGAAGCGAGCACGGTGTGCGCGGCGACAACAGGAACGATGATGATGACGAATTCGAGTTGCCAGTCGGACAGCGTTGCGGCCGCAGCAAACACGTGTGCGAGGATGACATTGTTCAGTTCGCTCGGCCGACGGCGATGGAGCGCGCTGACGAAGCGGATGCGTTTGGCGCGCAAGAGCGCCCATACGGCGTACGTCGCGAGCACGGTCAGCGCAAGCGCGTTGACAAAGTGGACCGAGCTGCCCGTCTGGTCGGCGATCCACGCCTGTTTGAGCTCTTTGTACGATGCTGCTTCGGCCGCTGCTGATGTTGCTACTGCGGTGGTATGACCCGGTAGATGGGGTGGCTCCAATGGATCGTGATCGTTGCTATGCTGGTTGTGATGGATGTTGTGATGGCGATGGAGGGCGTCGACCGCGGCCAGAGGATCGTCAAGGCTGGGAGCGCCGCGATCCATCCTGGCGTGGGGGTGCGCGCGCGTGGGCGTGGACGAGCAGCGCAGAATGCGGGAGGAGAGCGTCAGGACCGAGACGATGCGAACATAGTGGTTCAGGCGGTAGAGGCCAAGAGCGATCGATGGTGGTGGTAGTGGCAGTGAGCAGTGTTGGTCTTTGCCAACGCCGCGCGAAAATCGCATCCGCGCTCGAAGATCATCATCGTCCGGCGCTTTTTTGGGCACGTCCCTCCACATGCGCCTTCTTGTTGGCTCGGTGTGAAAGGCTGCAGCGAGGTGTTGCCCCTGAAATGGCACACAAACCTTGAGCCCACGCTTCGGTCCTCTCACAATCTGACCACCATCACCGCAGCCTCTTGACAGCCAAAGCGCCGGCTAGACTCCACAGCAACCCTTAGAGAGGAGGCACCCTTATCGATCGGAACGAGCTCCGAGACCAAGCTTTGGCGGCCTTGGTGGCGTGGGACCACACAACATGAGTGCTTCGGCTGATCCGTATCTGCTGGCATCGACGATTCTCACGCCGGACGAGCTTCCGAAGCTGGCTTTGGTCACGTACGATGCAGCGGCGTATCCGGAAGCTGCTGCGTCATCGTCTTCGGATCTGCCGCCGCACACGCAGCGCATCTTTGTCATCGTCTCCAACGTCTCGTTGGGCGTCGAGCAGTCTTGCGTGCTCGTGATCAAGCCGCGGCGCAAGGACCCCAACACCGCCGTGCTGCTCAGCGCCATCCCCATCCTGCCCGACCTCAAGATCGAGATCGAGCCGCAGCAGGGTCTCACCGCCTCGGCCGCCACGCCACGCAACCACCCGCCCGCCGCCACTACGCTCGGCCTCTCGAGCTTGCCGCAGTCGCTGCCCACCATCCACTCGCTGCTCGAGAGCGTCGTCCCCGACCTCTTTGCGCCGGACGATAAGGCAGCCACCTCCAATGCGGCGCTACGATTCTCGCTCTCGTTTGCAAGCCAGAGTGCAGAGGGCATCACCAGCGACGCACGTGGGCTCAAGGACTTCCTCAGCGTCCTCAAGGACCTCCTCAAGGTCGCGCAGCAACATGCATTTTCGGCGGCGACCACGCACCAGTGGATGAGTGCATATACCCAGGATCTCGCTGGCTCGAGCCACGACCATGCGTCTCCAACTGCGACGCCGCATCTCGACACACCCGTCTTCTCGCGCTTTTCGCACAGCAGTTTTGTGCCGAGCTCCACCGGATCGACCGCAGCGCACGCCGCGCGGCCCGCCTCGCCCACCGCCCACGACATGCGCATCTCGGTCGGCACATTCAACGTCAACGGCCATCTGCCGCGCGAGGACATCCCCACCATCATCGGCCTCAAGCGATGGCTGCGTGCCGAAGAGCACCCGGACCTCATCGTCGTCGGCTTCCAGGAGCTCGACACCTCGGGCGGCGCATACCTCTACTACTCTCCCACGCGCGAGCACGCCTGGACGCGTGCCATCACGCAGGCGCTCGGCCGCCGCGCATCCGCATACCGCAAGATCGCCGCCAAACAGCTCGTCGGCCTGCTCATCCTCGTGTTTGCGCATGCCGACGTGCAGAATGACATCGCCGACGTCGGTACGGCGAGCGTCGGCGTCGGACTCGGCGGATTCGTCGCAAACAAGGGCGCAGTTGCCGTGAGGATGCAGGTGGGGAACAGGACCATGTGCTTTGTCAATTCGCATCTGTCGGCGTTCGAAGGATTGCAGGCCATGGAGAGACGGTGTTGGGATTGGAACGAGATCTACAAACGGCTCCGATTCCGCATCCCACAGCACAGCGCAGAGGGGGCAGTAAGCACGAGCATGGATGGCAGTGCGGACGTGGAGAAGGATTCAACGGTCGCACCTGACGTCGATGTGGCAGAGACGGAGCAGGTCACTAAGCCAGACGAGACCGTGCAGCACCAGCCTACAGGGCATACCGAGCCGACCCACACATCCAACCCGAACAAACCCACATCAAGCACACCGCCAGCAGACGACTCTGCCACCTTGACTGCTTCCGGCCCTGGCCTGGACAGCACCCTCACCGAGACGAGCGACGTGGACGGAGCCGCGGCCGACGTGCTCTCTGCCGCAGTGCGCGAGCATTCCATCCTGGAGCACGACATTGTCATCCACTTTGGCGACCTCAACTTCCGGCTGGATCTGTCGCACTCGGAAGCGCACCGCCTCATCCGTGCGCGCCAGTACGCGCTGCTGCACCGGTACGACCAGCTCGAATCGCTGCGCACCTCGGGTGCGCTGTTCGACGACTTTATCGAGGCACCCATCGGCTTCGCCCCGACCTACAAGTTCGACATCGACACGGACAGGTACGATACGTCGGAGAAGCAGCGCGTGCCTGCATGGACGGATCGCATCCTGTGGTGCGTTACGTCCGAATGGTCCGATGACGCTTCTGCTTCGGCCACTGCCGAGGCGGGCGAGAGGGAGCGCAGGTTGGGCGTGGTACAGCAGTCGTACGAGTCGGTTTCGGAGCTCAAGTTCAGCGACCACCGTCCCGTACGTGCGACGTTCGTGGTGCGTGTACAGTAGCGCTTCAGATGCCCAGGCTTCGGAAGACGCCTAGCCAGCCCCTACCTCCCCACTGCACCCACTGCGCCGACGACGAGAGCAGCGTATGCGCCGTTGCGACAGCCCCCGTGTCGCGTGCCGCGACGATGCGCTCAAATAGCGCGGCTGTATCAGCAAAGTGGGTGATCGAGGGAGAGGCGGCGTGGAGTGTGGCAGCGAGGTATGCGAGTGTAAGCCGTGTGCGCACGGCGTACCAATCCGCGCCGTCCGGATCCACCCATCCCGTCCGCTGTTGTGCCGCAGGATGCGTGAGCGCGTCTCCAACAAACCCGGAGGCCATCTCGATGAGTGGTCGCGGCGTGGGTAGGTCCGGTAGCACCGTCTTGTGTGGAAATACACTGTGCCATGTTGAGCTTTCGGGTGATGCCGTGGATACGGCGGCGAGACCGTTTTGAAGATGCGGTCTTGCTTGCCAGCTATGCCTCAGGCGATCGAGCATGAGTGAGGCGACTTTGGCCAGGGCATTCTTCTGCCCTTCTTCGGCGAGATGTGCAGTGAGTTGAATCGGTCTTGGGGTGTTGTTGTCGAGGCTTCCGTTTCGCAACGCCGATACGATGTGCTCGGGAGAGGTGGCGTGAATGGAAGCGTGATTGGCGACGTTGTTCCACGTTCGAAAGAGTGCTGACTCGAAGGTCGAATCTGGTCCCGGAAAGAGTGTGTCTACTGTGCGCATGCGTCGATCGACATCGCTCTGTGTGGTGTCGGCATGGAGGTAGGCATATTTTGTGAACCCATACTGCGAAACGGCGGGCAGCGAGTCGAGCAACACAGAGGTGCTCAAGTTGACCTTGGAATCGTGCGGTGGAGTCGCACCACTAGCTGCCGTATAGCTTCGTATTGATAGCGCTGGATTGCGAATACGCAAGGAGGTCAAAACAGGTCGCAGAGTGCAGCGCAACATGGTGATGGGCGTGGAATGAAGTCGCGGTTCAAGAACAACGTGCAAAGCCCTTGCCCACAAAAAGCGCGTCCACATCCTTCTCCTCAGCCAACCCTCGAAAAAAGTGGAGGTTGGCCCTTCTCAACCCGAAACCCGCACACGCACTCCTGACCAATACGCAATGGCCCTACACCAGACACTCTTTGGGGCGGCGGGATGAAACACTGGATTGCACGATTCAAACACCGTAGAGTACGCTCTTGTAATCGCGCAAGATGACACCCACACTCTCGGGCCCCGACAGACCCACCTCGCTCGCCACAGCCGAGATGAACCTGGGCGGCGTGACGTCGTACAGCAGATTGACGACGGCGAGGTTGGGCGAGCGTTGCCATTCTGCAACATCGATCAAACCTGTACGCTTGGCGTCGGTCTCTGCATCTGCATCGGCATCGTCGGTGGCAGGAAGCAGCAGATCGCGCGGATTGCCTGCTTCGTTCTGAACGAAGGAATCGAGCTGGACGCGTTCGGAGAACTTGTAGGTTTCGCAGCACACGATGACGGGGATGCCCTTTTCGCGCGCCATCATGGCACACGTTGCCGTGCCTGCGCGCGAGTAGAGCGCACCATTGGCAAGCAGAGCCGAGGTGCCGAGCAGCAGCAAGTCGGCACGCGGCATGAGCGAAGACAGACTCGAGATCAAGCCGTACGTGCACGGGATGCCCGCGGCCAGGAGCACGCTCAGCAGCGCCTTTCCTTCGAGCAGCGGACGTGTGTCGATGACGATGACTTCGAAGCGCACGCCACGCTCCCACGCCGCCAGCAGCGTGCCCTCGACGACGCTGGAGCGCGCAAACGTCATGACGACATCACCATCTTTGATCTTGCTTCCAGCCTGGGTGCGGATGATCTTGGAGGCGTATACGATGCGGTCCCTTACAAAGTGATCGATTCTCTCCAGCAGATGTTCCTTGGCCTCGTCCTCGGTAAGATCGGCGCTCACCACCGAGATCTCGTACTTGAGGTAGCGCACCGCGACGCCCTGCGAGGTGCCCATGGCGCGCGCATCGACAAGGTGGCCCACCTGCGCACTTACGGTTTTGAGCAGGTCGCGGTTGAGCATTTCGCCGCGCGGCGTGGTGTAGTCGCGGATCACATCGGCCATGGCGCGCAGCAGCGCGATCGCACGCGTGTCGGCACCCATGAGCTTGTACTGGGCAAGCTGCGATGCGAGCCGCAGGATCGAGGGATGGATGTTGGAGCGGAACGACGCCGAGACCTGCGCTGCAATGTGCGCGTTGTGCGGCTTGGCGGACGAGACGTTGCCGAACAATGCTACGGAGGGGTGTGCGGGTGGAGCGCGTGCGGCCGCTTCGGCTTCGTGCGCACGACGAGCTCCAGTGCTGGACGATGCTGCTGCCATAGCGGTACCTGCACCGCCGCTCGATGCACCGATGCCGCCGAGCTTGCCGCTGGCGGCGTTGGCCGACGATGAGCCGGGACGCTTGGCTGCGGGTGGGCCATCGCGGCTGTGCTGTTGGCTGCGGTCCGCCGCACCTCCACGAGCCGTTACTGCAGCGCCAGAGGGTGGCCCGCGCTGGGGAGCGGATGCATCGCCTGGTCCGCGTTCTGCAACCTTGGCGGCTCGTCGGGCGGCCTTGAGTTCCTTGGCCGACTTTTTGTCGGAGGCGCCGCCCTCCTTGGCGGGTGGTTGCTTGGACTTGGACTCGGCAGGTGCGCTTGGCCCTGCGGCGGGCGCAGACGAGGACGCTGCTGGATCGGACATTGGGCCCAAAAGTGCGCTCGGACCGATTTGGAGGATGGTGGGTGGGAGAGAAAGGGTGAATTCGGTCCCACGCCCATGCGCCAGCCTCCTTGACCTCGAGAGCTTATTTGCGATTTTTCGGAATGTCAGATCGATCTTCGTCTCATCCATCCTGGAAAAACTCTATTAGATGTAGCTTTCCGATGCCCTAACAAAGCCAAATCTGCGCAAACGGCGGCTCCGAAGGCCAAAAAAGTTGGAACCCTCTCCACGCATGCTTCTTGCAGCTTTGCAGCTTTGGCAGCCCATCCGTGGGCAATTTCTCTGTGCTTTCCGCTTTTGGGCCGGCGCGGGGCTGCGCTGCCAAACAATTGAAACCAGACGGGCGCACATTTTTCTCACGCCTCGCACCGGCCCACAACCGCCACCTGCCGCCAAGCACTCCAACGCACCGGCCCTTCTTTTCCTTTTTCCAATCGGCGCACCGAATCCGAACAGGGCTGCGAGATTGCGAGATTGGCACTGTTGCGGTTGCAAACGCCAGCGCTTGGATGCCGCGGCGTGTGCGTGTGCGTTGAGATCCGCAACAATGGCCGCGGCGACCGCGCCGACGTACAGCTACGCTGCGTTGATTGTACGCCGAATCTCGACCGGCCCAAGCGTGGGAGGTGCGTGCGAAAGGAGGGGCCGGGGCCTCCTTGCAGATCCCCTCTTTTTACCCGATCGACGTCAGCCGACGGATACCCACGCGTGTCGAGGCTCGCTTCGCCTCGAGCCCAACGAGCTTGTCTTTGGTTCCTGGCCGAAGCCAACTCCCGAACTTGCTAGTTGGGTCTGCGCATCACACTCCTGGCAGGTGCGGGTGGACATGTCCGAGATGACCGCAGGCGTAACGATGGAGTAGTTGAAATGCAGCAAGACAGGTTTGAGCGTAAGCCACGGGTACATGGAGCGAACAGTCTCCGCCACAGAGAGTCCAAGCTCGGGGCTCATCTGGCGGGTCAAAGCAAAGCGGCGTCGAAAAGGGAAATGCAATTTGGACATTGGCTGGGCTGGCACGCGTGGATGCTGTTCAACATGGTCTCTGCCGTCTGCATCCAGCAAAGGGTGCACCAGTGAGACACAGAGCGCAGCGGCTCCGTCGGGCTGACCCATGGCATATCGAAGTCGCACCTGTACCACGGCTCTGGCGACGAGGAAGCATGCGGAATCCCAACCAAGGGTCCAAGCAACGTCGGCTACACTGTCTCCCAGGGTTCACGCTCAGACCTCCTCCACTGTCCCGAGCTACAGGGCATACGAATGCGTCGTTGGAAGCCTGTGCGTGCGTTCCTGCATGCGCGGTCCAAGCTCGACCCTCCATCCCTAGCCTTAGGTTGACTCGAACTCAAGGCGGTCGTGAAGGGCAAGACGGGCGGTGCAGGATATTTTTCCCCTTCTGTTAAAGCGGCACGAACAAGAACTGCATCCGGGGCCCGCCGTGTAGCTTCTTGTTCCTCGCTTAGACGGAGCTGCGTGTTCGACTGCCCCACATGGCCTCGCTTACCCAACCTGCATCCATCTCGCCTCGCTCTCGCCTCGCTCTCGCTCACCCTCTCCAGCACCAACGACACCACAGCTTCCATCGGCTAGCGAGACCTGCTTGCTTGTGCTCTCATTGTATCGTGCATGCTTCCCGACACACACACCAAGCAATGCAATGCTCCTACTTGCTTTGCATCCCAGCCATTGCTTACCCCACAACGATCGGGATGGAAGATGCGATCGACGTAAAAGTCTTTGGATTTCGGAGTTTTCGAGACGGCTGTCAGAAAATCCATCCTCTTTCCGGCACACGAGAAGCAGAGCTCGTTGCGTGAAAAAAGACGGGCCAAGTGGGGCAGATGAGCAGAGATTGCAATTTTAGAGTTCCGCCGACGCGTGCGGAGTCCCTTCTCCAATCCACGCTGCCGCGATGCAACAGGCGGAGTCCAAGCGTTGGATCTACACAGGTCGTGGCTCGCTGTACCTTGCACAGAAGCAAGATCGGAACGAACATCAACGCCACACGCGGCCCGAACGAGTCGCATTTCAGGAACAATGGCCGAACGCAAGCTGCATTGGTAAGTCCAGGGTGTTGTGGATGTGGCGGCGAAGGCCAAGACGGCACAGCGTGTGGCTGTCAAGTTTGACTCTCGAAAAAAAAAAAAAGGTCTGGAACCTTCAAGATTAACCCGTGCAAGCTGTGGCTCATTGTCGAGGGGAAAAGCAAAAAGAAGAAAAAGCGCGGAATTCGGGAGCGACGCTCTTTGTTTCCCTCTTGGCGCTGGATCTTGAGATGGGCGCTCCTATCGCCGCGGTCACTGCAGCGGCCCGACGTGGCTGGCGACGCAACTACGGGACGCGCTCTGCCGATGACGACGTTACAGTGTAGCGAAGAGGAGAGAGAGCGTGCTAGAGAGATCCAAGCGGCGTGGCGTGGCGACGCGACGCACAGCTGCAGCAGCGCGTTGCCCTCGCTTAAGCCGCGCCCAAGCAGACAACGATGAACAACAGCGTCTACGAGCCAACTGCATGCACGCCCTGGTGCACATCTAACAACGAGCTTTGACCTTGCCACCCCTCAAATCGTGACAACAACCGCGTGGCAGTTTGTCGGGCGTCGATAGGTTGGTGAGACGAGCCGAATGAGATGATGCAGCGCCTCCCAAACCGAGTGTCGCAAACACGGCCGCGGTGGTGGTGATGGAGGCACTCCAGCGCCAAGCCGGACTTTGATTTTATTCTTATTTTTTTTCTTTTTGGCTTGATTCTTTTAAGGCACGTCGCCGCGTAACTTAGGCGTGCAGAAATTTGGGCTGAGAACAGAAAATAAAAAGAGGCTCCTTGCGTCTCTCGATCCCGGCCGATGCAGCACGGGTAACGCTCGCACCCCCCTTCAATTTATCAATCGACCAATCGACCAATTGAGCATCACACCGCACGCCATACGAAGACAAGACATGTCATGGTATCGACCATCCATCGCTCGTTTGGAGAGCACGTTCATTGTTGCCGGGCGGTTGACAAGGTTTGCCGGTCGACCAAGGGTGCGTGCGTTCGTGCAGACACAGAGCGGTAGTCCCCAACGCGGCTCGCTTGGGAGCGTCGCGCAGTATTTCTTCGCACGCTATGCCTCCACGCAAATGCAAAGCGTGCACAGCGTTGTGACAACGACTCGATGCTTGCCTGTCCATGGTTGGTTCCTGATCGTCCGTTTGCGCCTCCTGGAGACCAATGCCAGGGACTGAACGACGCAGCGAAGCCTCGATACCATGCAGCGGCGCTTTGACCTCAGGAACACGCACCCGCCACGAGTTCAGGATTACTCCGGGAACATGAGCAACCCCCTTGCGGCGGCGGCGGCGGTACTATAGTAGGCTCGATGATCGTCACATCGACCATCGACTGAGCAGGGGCCAAGACGCAGGGAGGCAGCTCTTGATTCGCGCTCCGCCAAAAAATCGACTCAATCAAAGTCAGGCACACGAGTTGGCTCAATTTCCTTTTTCTCATTTCTTTTGCGTGACCCGTGGGCGGTCGTGTGGCCGCGTTCGCGCCGGATTGGTGCGCGCTGGTGCGTGTGCTGGCACTCCACGCCGCAGGAAATTGCGGAAAAAAGCGACATTTTCGAAATAGCCAAGTGGTGGGCGAGAGCGGCAAATCCAATTTTTTGTTTAAATTATTTTAATTTTTGGCTCTTGAGGCGGGCCGCTGCTGGGCGGATGCAGGCGCCGCGAGGCTTGAAATTGACGACAACGAACGACGACGCCTCAGTTTCCGCCTTGGGCTCGACGTCGAACCTTGGTGCCTCGAGCTCGTCCCGACTCCTCCTGCTCGAGCAGCACGGCGACCTGCAGCAGCAGCACCATGCACAACGCCTCTCGAGGTGTGGCTTGCACTGAGAGTTTCGCAGTCCGGCCGCAGCGTGTCAAACGTCCACTTGGCCCTCCTCCTCCCGGCTGCCTCCTGCGCCCTTTCGACGTCCGCCAGCGGCTCGCCAGCGGCTATCGCTGCATCCTCCGCCTCCTCCTTCGGTCCCTCGGAGCTTCAACACGCGTCCGGCCACTCTTGCTTCCGCCTCGACAGACGCTGCGAAGCGCAACAGTGGCACAACCGCCTCGCCTAGGGCGCCCGTCCTTCGGCTCTACCACAATCCAACCGCCTCGCCTCGCCTTCTCTGCGTCCATCTAAAGCCCTCGAGCCGACCTCGCCGCCGCCGCCTCCTCAAGACTACAAAAGCCATCGCTGGTGCAGCCGCCTGCTCACCGAGCCCGCCCCCCTCTTTCCTTTCCTACCCTGCCCGTCCCCTCCCCTCCCTCGGCCCTTTCCTTCGCCACCACCACCTCCGCCTCACTCTCCTTGGAGCGGCGCTGCATCTCTTCTCTCCGCCGTCACACGAGCTGAGCTCGACTCGAGATACCCACAACAGCGGCGCCAACTGCATCATCGGCGACAAGACCTCTAGCAGGCTAGCCACCCGAGGCGCATTCGTCCAGCAGCGCAGCCTGCCCCTCACTCGCCACCATGGACGGCCTTCACCACCTCGTGCCTCGCGGGCTTTACACCGAGCCTGTCCTGCCCAACGGCATCAACGCAGCTAGTAAGTCGCCAGCTCAACACAGACTGCCTCGCCACCAATGAAGCTACCTGCTGATCAGCTTTTCCCTTTGATAGACCTCACCGCCGTCGCCGAGTATTACGTCACCCACCGCATCCCACAGCGCTTCAACCCAGGCATCGTCGTCGCATCCATCGCCGTCTCGGCACTCGGCTCCTACTCCACCCTCCTCGTGCTCGGCAAGCGTACCTCCAACAAGGGTCTCAAGAACGTTGCTCTCCTCTCGCTCGCTGCCACCACCATGGCCGCCGTCGGCATCTGGGGCATGCACTTTATCGGCATGCACATGAGCCTCCGCCCCGTCGCCAACGTCAGCTGGTACATCAAGGTCGACCCCGGCTTCACCGTCCTCAGTCTCTTTGTCCCCATCGTCGCCCTACACGCCGCCTTCTTCATCGTCGATGCCGCCGTCGCCTTCAGCTTCATCCGCACCGCCATCTCTGGCGTCTTGACCGGCCTCATCGTCAGTCTCATGCACTACTCGGCCTCGCTCAAGACCAACTACGCCGTCATCTACAGCCCCACCCTCGTCACCATCTCCATCGTCGTCGCCTGCGTCGCCGCCACCGTCGCCCTCACCGGCTTCTTCAAGTTCCGCTCCCAGTGGGAGGACTCGTGGTGGAAGCGCATGCTCTGCGCCTTCCTCCTCGCCTCCGCCGTCTCGGGCATGCACTACATTGGCGTCTGGGGCACCTCGTACAAGGTCAAGGCCTCCACCATCTCGGGCTCCAACGAGATCAGCCTCCTCACCGGTCGCCAGCGCAACAACGTCCTCGTCATCGCCATCGGCTGCATGTGCTTTGTCATCATCTGCTTCTGCATCTTCATCGGCGTCTCCGACATGCTCATCGTGCGCGACGCACGTCGCAAGTCCAAAAAGGTCGTCGTCTGCTCCGCCACCTTTGACAAGCAGGGCCGTCTGCTCGTCAAGCCCGACGGCACCATGCCCCTCCAGATCATCGAGACCGACGTCAACACCCGCGACATCCTCGACGCACTCGACAACCGACAGCCCACCTTCCAGTGGCTCTACTCGCTCTCGTGGGACTGGGGCATCATCACCCCCTGGCTCCGCGCCATCACCTCGCGCTTCGCCGCAGAGTCGCAGAACGCCCAGCGCAACGACGCCCTCTGGAAGAACCGCGGCAAGAAGATGATCGCCCAGGGCCGCCGCAGCCTCGACCTCGGAGAGGAGCGCCGCAAGGGTCCCCAGAGCCTCGCCGACTTCCGCGACCGCTTCATCGACGCCGCCTTCCACCTCTCCAACGAGCTCGACATTCCCTTTGAGGAGATCGGTGTCCTCTACGACCACGTCCTTCCCACCGGCACCCGCGGCAAGAACGGCGCCGCCGGCAACATGCACGCCGCCGTCCAGGACAAGTTCACACCCTCGCGTCAATTTGCCGACGACGAGAGCTCCATCAACGGTCCCGTTCCCAGCATCTTTGGCGAGGGCAACGACCAGGAGGAGGGCGCCATGCTCTTCCTCGTCCGCGAGCTCCCCAACTCGGCCGCCTCCACCGAACGTTTCCGCCAGATGGGCTACCGCATGACCGAGACGCGCTTCCTCGCCGGTGTGCTCGCCGACCGTGTCGCCGTGCAGAAGGAGGAGATGGAGCCGCTGCTCGACTCGCTCAAGGTGTACGCCAAGCGCGGCACGCGCCCCGTCGTCCAGCCCGGCGGAGTCTACTGCGGTCTGTTCGGCGTGCGTGCCTCGACGAGCAAGGAGGGCGGCCTGGACGTGCTCGTGTACAACTTTGCGCGCCACCAGATCCCCGCCTACCGTTTGCCCGACGTGCAGTGCATTACGCCCGAGATGAAGACCTTCCTCGGCTCTTTGGACCAGGCCACCATGGAGGATGCGATGAAGGTGTGCGAGCGCGAGTCGATCCGATCGGGCGAGCGCCGCAAGTACCTCCAGTCCATCTCCTCGGTCAACGTTGCCGACAACCACGAGAACGAGGCCGAGCAGGAAGCCGTCGAGCTCATGATCCAATTCCAGACGGCGCTCTTCATCGCTCTCGACGCGCTGCACAACTCGGTGCGCTTCTATCCCAAGATCTGCCAGACGGCGCGCATCAGCGCCGAGGTGCTCGAGGTGCCCTCGAGCCTCGACGACTCGACGCCGCCCGCTGAGATGATCCTCGTCCAGGCCGTGCTGCCCGAGGCACGATCGGTGCACACGTCCTACGGCGCCTCCGAGGGCCAGCATGTGGCTTCCGAGGTGGTGCCTACCGACAAGCCGAGCGCGGCCACGCCGTTTGTGTTTGTGCCCTACACGCTCTTCTCCAAGTCGCAGATGATGCTGCTGCGCGGACGACAGGCGGACGACTTTGAGCACGAGGTCATCCTCGAGATGCGCAGGCGCTACCCCTCGTCTCTCCAGTCCGAAGCCGAGGAGAAGGGTCTGCTTGGCGAAGCGCCGCACCGCATCAGCCACAAGGAGTCGTTCATCTCGCATGCAGGCCGATTTGCAAAGGGCTACGCAGGCAGCGACGACGACGACAAGCTCGAGACCGCGTCCAAGTTCAGTGACGACAAGGACGTCGCGTCGCCCGTGGCGAACAAGGTCAACTTGCTGCCGAGCGGCAAGCGCTGGGGCAACCGCCGCGGGTCGCGCGAGGAGGGCTACGAGTACGAGCAGCCTCGCAATGCGGATCACTCGACGGCGCTGTCGCCGGGTCGTCGTCAGTCGGTCACCTCGTCGCGCTCGCGTGCCACCAACGAGGACCACGAGATGCGTCAGCTCAACGATGGCCCTCTGGCGCGCGCCGATTCCTTGTCGCGCAAGAACGCCGAGGCGAGTGCGGGCAACAGCTCGCTTGGCATCCGACGATTCATCCAGCAGCCTGGCCACGAGGGCACTTCGCCCGATGGACGCTTCGTGCACCCCGTTGACGATGCGATTACGGAAGAAGCTCGCGATGCCGACCTGCGATCCGTGTCGTCGATCGACGTTGCCGAGAAGGAGACTGCGTACCCGCCGCCTGCCGGAAGCTCGCCGTACATGTCGCAGAGCAACGTGCGCACGCTCAACGAGGCCTCGGCCGCCGCCTTCGGCCAGTCGCGCACCGCAGCCCGCCCCTCGACGGCGCCGGCTAACGTGATCCGTCGCGAACTAAACTTCCTCCGTCCCTCGTCGTCCGGTGCGGGCCAGAGCCACCAGCAGCGCGCCGCCGCACCGGCCCACCGCCAGCGAAGAAACCGCACCGCCGTCGACGAAGGCAGCCAGATCGCCCGCCTCCAGTCCGACGGCTGGCACACCAGGCAGATCCAGAGCCTCGAAAGGAGTCCTGCCGGAACAGCACTGCTCGGCGTCGACTTCTGATTCCTTCGCATAATCCCTCGCCACTTGTGTTATTTTATATTGTTATGGGTGCAATTACTTTCTTTTGACATATCGGCGAGTGTGTTTGCGTCTCCCCCTCGGTTCGAGTCTCCCAAAGTAAGAGACCCGATGGCTGTATCGTGGCTGCTCACAGCAACAGCGTACCTTGCGTGTACGCACTTGGGTGTTGGCTACGACGCCTCGTCAGCTCCACGTGTGCGCTGGGTTAGCAGACGCTTAGACCCCAGACTCCCCCGCTTGCCAGACTGTTATTTATATCGCTATGGGTGCAATCATTTTCTTTTGACATATCGCTAGCAAGCGTGTGTGCGCCTCATGCAGTGCAGGTGGGTCAAATGAGTGAATACTCAAACAGCCCGACCTTGACTTGACTTGACTGAGTGTTTTGACAGGCCGTGTAGGAGGTGTGGCGAGAGCCTACCGGAGGAGAACGAGGCGAGATGCGCCCGGAGCGTCCGCGCTGTTGGGATTCACGGGGACGAGGGGCGGTCCGAACAACCGCGTGGCCATCGAGGCCATCGACATGGCTGGTAGCATCCTCGTCAGGGCGTGAGTCGGCCGGAATGCCTGGCTCCCGAGTCGCCTCACCGTCACCGTGTCGCTTGGGCATCGTCTGGTTCAACCATTGCCAGCTCGTCGCCGCCTCCGCCGAAAGGTGCTCCCTCCGAACGCCCACTCAGCCCTTTCCGACCGTCTACCGCGACGCCAGTGCATTCATGCTCCTGAATCGTCCGCGATGGTCCAACTCCGCCTCTCCGCGGCGGCGCGACCTGCACACACACTACAACGTAAGCTTCCCCTGTCGCAGCACGCCTCTGCCACTGCTTCTTGCACGTCAAGATCAACACGAATGCAATGCTTGGTTTACTCCCGTCCTCGCGATGCGCCGCATGTCACGATCAGCGTGCAAGACTCTCCTTTCGAAGGCATACAGCCTGCGCCGCAGGCGCACATCTCCCACTCGCCTACCGACAAGCAGCCTGGCGCATGCGATGCCGTTGCCGCTGTTCATACGTCCTCTAGCGTCGGACTGGCGTGTCGATCCTTGGTGACTGCACACTCGGGCGAGTGGTTGCTGGCTTGCGAGAGAAGTGGCCACGCTGCGCCTTCAGGATCCACCCGGCGAGTCGGCGAAAAGCAGCACCTGCAGGTGACCGGGCCATTCACCAAGGAGCTGCGCCGCCGGATGGATTTGAAGGACGGGGATCGCCTCCCCGACTTCCAGCCGGAAGAAGAGCGTCCCAGGAAACAAGGCAAGCCGGTGACCCGCATCGACTGGGAGCAGCCGTGGGACAGCGAGGTCAACAGGAACAAGGTCAGCAGCATAATCCGCGACCTGATGGGCGACCGGGCGGGGACTCACCGACGGCTCATTGAGGAAGAAGGTTTCGAGAACGCCGTTACTCACTGTCTCGACTCCGTGCATAACCTGTATGCACGTCGTCGGCAGGAGCAAAGGACGAACCTCGTGGAGGGTAATTGACAGATTAGGAGGCTGCGGACGCAACTCCAAGGTCGAGCCGGCTTGCAGCGGGCGGCCCTATGCCATGAGGGTAGGAGAGGGCCCAGGCCGCCGAGGAGCAGCCCCGGACAGCGTAGGCGCCTCGCGACGCACTCCATCCAAACCACAAAACCAGGTACATACTGTCCTTGCAGTTCCCCCGCCACCTGAGGCTTGGTGGCGATGCGGCCCGGCGAGGAGGGTATAAGCCGCCCCGCTGCCGCTGTGCGCGGTGTGTGGTAGTCCTCGGACCGCCCCTCGGCCCCGCGGATCCCAACAGCGCGGACGCTGTGGGCGCATCTCGCCCCGTTTTCCTGCGGTTGGCTCTCGTCCCATCAACACGGCCTGCCAAAACTCTCCATCAAGTCAAGTCGAGGCGGCGCCGCAGATGCGCCAGCGACACCGACTTTTAGCACGTTGCGGACGAGAAGAGGCGATCTCCTGGCCGATTCAGATCGCCTGCATGGTGTCCAGGCCCTCCAACGACTCCCTCACCTTCCCACCTTTGCTTGCGGGTTTGAGCGGGTGCAGACTCAACCGTCTCTACGTCAAGGTGCGTCGACTTGCCACCTAACGTACAGAGCTACAGTCGGGACAACCTTGTTGACGATATCCCCATGGCCAACGTAGCCGACAAGTGACAATGTACAAAAGCTGCGCTCTCGATCTCGTCGTCACACGACAACAACACCAACAGGCAAATCAGCGTCGCACGACAACGTCCCCCCATCAAGCCCTGCTCAATTCTCCCCCAACGACACTAAATAACACTCCGTCGTGCACAATCACAACAAAGCATCGCTAAAATGACACCATGTTTCGCCTCGTCGTAATTACAGTACGAGATCACTTTGCAACAGCTGCGACCTCGGCGGTGACAAGCTGGACGAGCTGCGGCATGAGCTTGTGCACCAGCGCAGCGTCCGTGAGCGATACGAGCAGCGCGCGGCGCAGGTCCCACACATGGCCAACACGCGCATCGCCGCGCAGCGCCGCCTCGACCTTGCGCAGCACCTCGTCGAGCTTGGGGATGGGCTCAAACTGCGCCGTCCCCGTCAGCGCCGAGAGTGTGTGACCCGCCGACCGATCCTTGGGTGCACCGCTCCGGCTGGGTGCATGGCCCGCTAGCACGTCCTTGAGCAGGTCCGAGCCGGCAAACATGCCGCTCGACGCAGGGGCGTCTTCGGGTCGCTCGTGGCGGAAGAGCGCACGCGCGGCGTCGGCGATCACGAGGCGCGAGCGCGTGGCCAGGCGGATGTCGAGCGCGTAGCGGTCGTGGAAGCGCAGGCGGAACCATGTTGCGCCGCGCATCTCGAGCTCCGGCACATTGGGGTCGTCGAGACACTGCGTCGCCAGCGGCGCCACCTCGCGCACCACGGGCAGCGTGTCGCGCAACAGCCGCAGAAAGCCCTTCCACACGAAGCGCTCTAGATGCGGCTGCGCCATGGCACTCATGGCGGCCGAACGCGCTGCGACATTCAGCGTGCGCCGCAGCTCAAATGCCATCACACTGTGCGGATTCGCGGCGGCACGCTGGGCATCGAACCACGCCGACAGCGCCTCGACGTCGTCCTTGGCCGCCACAGCTTCGACCTCGGACGTCGGCACCGAGCCAAATTCGACAATATAGCCCCCGGTTTGCGCCACGGGCATCGCGCCATACGCAGCCATCTCCATCTTGGGGTCTTGCCAGCGCACGCGCACCAGCAGCCTACGCTCGCTGTCATCGGCAACCAACGTGCCGTACGAGAAAACGACGGTGTCGAGCTCGAAGCGGCACAGCTCGACGCGCTCGGCGGGCTTCTTGCAGCTGGTGCGCGTGCGCAGCGCGCGCTGCTGCCAGGCGCGGCTCGCATTGAGCACCTCGCGCGTGAGCATCACCATGCGCATCACGCGCTCCCACTGCACGTAGAAGATGGGGATGCAGTTGTCCACGTCGCGCGTCGAGATGGCGAGCACGCACGTGGCGTCGTCAAAGTCGATCCACGTCGCCGGCGACTGCGCGTGCTGGTCCGACGTGCTGGCGTACGCCACCACTTGGTGGAGCGCACGAAAGCGTCGCGACTTCATGCGCAGCTTGACGAGCACCTGCACGCACGCCTTGTCGCTCTCGTCCCAGTCACACACGCGCAGCGACACGTTGGGCTTGGTCAGGTGCGCCTTGGCTGGTCCGAATACGTCCGCAGCGCGCAGGCACAGGGTCGGGACGAGCGCTGCGACGCCATTCTCGCCTGTCTGCTCCTGAGAGTCATCCTCGGTGGGCTCTACAGCAGCCTCTGCCTCCATACCCTCGTCATCGTCGTCGTCAAAGAGACCGTTGTCGCGCGCATCGACTTGCGCGCCGACAGCGGCCGGCGCAACGCGTCTCCGCCACTTTGGAGGCGTTGCTGAGTCGGCCTTGTTGCTGGCGACGTGCAGATACGGAATGCCGCGCATGCGCAGCTGCTGCTCCACGCGAAAATACGAGACGAGCGCGATGCAGTACGAATGCACATCGGCGAGCTCTTCCATCGAGAGCTCGCGTACTGTAGTGCCAGCGCCGACCTCTTGGGTTTCCGGCGTCTCTCCCGACGCCGCCTTGCGTTTCTTGCCAGGTTCGGGACTGGGCATCGCAGCATCAGCCATGGACTCACGTCCAGCCTTGGATGCGTTTGCGATTTTGGCGCGATCGAGCCACTCGATCGACTGCACGGTCAACGAAGGCGTGCCGGTGGGATCCACCATCTGAATCACGTACACCAGCGCTATGCGCGCGCCTGCGAGCTCGGACGGCTGCAAAGCCAAAAAGTAGCCAGGGAAGCTCTTGCGCAAGGGAATGAACAGCTGCGGAGCCGCGTCGGTCGAGATCGGAGATCCGAATTTGGCCAGGTCCTGCGGCCGCAGGCTGAGCTTGCGCACTGTGCGCAGGCCCAGATACGAAGCCATCCTCTCCCAGTCCTGGACGCGCGCAAAGACTTCGAGCCGGTAGAGCACGTCAAAGAGTGCATCGATGGAGCGATTGATGCGGTCGGATGCCTCCAAGAGGCGCGCAGACGCGGGCCGTGTGGTGAGGATCGAGGCTGTAAAGTCAGGTGCCGATGCAGTGGAAGCGTGCAGCCCAGCGCCCGCTGCGACGGACGCCGCTTCTGAGTCAAGGAGCAATCTGCCTGTTACCGGATCGACGCTCAGACGCAGCGGAGGCATGGTGGATACCGCCGACGCTCGCTGTGTCCTGGCGGCGCGTTGGCGGTTGCGACCATGGAGCTCTACGCGGAGGAAGTTGAAGCTGCTGGCTTCGGTGGCGGTGGAGAACTCGTCGCCTTGCCTGCGCGCATGCTCGACGCACAACGTGCAGTCTTCCGGGCGGAGGAGGCGAGAGACAGGGTGATCGCTCACCAAGATGCGTCGCTGCAGGTTGCGCAGCAAGGCAGCCGTGTGGCGCTTGATGACGAGGCTCAAGGTGGCCTCAATGTCGAGACTGTGAGGGTCGATGGCGAGATCCGAGGATTCCGAGTCGGACAGGATACTGTCGTGAGCATTCCAGACGACCTTGAGGCCCCGTCGCTTGATTGCGGTCGGGCTGGCTCGGTCGCAACCAGAAGGTACATCGTCGTCAAAGATCTCGGCGAGCGTCTTGGTGGCGGCCGCTTGATCGGGCAGGTCGACCAAGCTGATCTGGATGCTTCCTCCGGCGGCCGGGCTGTCCTGCGTGGAAGACGTGCCGTCTGCTCCCTGTGCGTGCGTCCAGTAGTGGACGGTGAGGCGTCGCGGTCGTTCTGCGGTCTCGATGCGCAGGTTGGATCCCCAATTGAGCCGACAAAGCTCGTAGGCCTGGTGTTGCAGGATGTCCATCTGATAGTGCAGAGCGCGTTCCTGCAAAAAGGAAAAGAGCCGCACGAGCGGAGCGTCTCGCGTCTTGGACGCCTTGGTGGAAGCTTCCAAGTCGGCGTCAGGATCGGCTGGTTGCATCGGTGCGTCAGGCGGCTCGGATGGCTGGATGGCGGGCTTGTTATCGTCCTGCGTGTCTGTGGTCGAAACGCCTTGTGGAGGTTCGGATGCATTCGTGGCTGCGTCTGTGTTGGCATCCAGAGTGAGATCTGCGGCTTGTGACCGAGGTGCGAGCTCCTGGTCGCCCCAAACGCGCAAACGCTCGCGATATGCCTTCTTGGGGCGCTTGGGGAATAGCTTGAGGCTCGACTCTGCACAAGAGCCTGTGGGTGTAGCGTCGAAGCTGAGGTCGAGAAGCCACCATCTGTCGTCGGCATTGGCGGAAGAGGATGCTGTGTCGGCAGCCGCCGGCTCGACGTGCTGATCGGATTTATCTGCCTCGTGATCGCTGCCTCCACTGCTGGCGGTGAGTTGTGCACGAAAGAGGCCGTGTACGTGAAAGTGCACCTTTGCGTCGTGTATCGAGTAGTCGGAGAGTGGGGCTGGGACGAGCTCGCGGCAGGCCATGCGAGTGCGGAGCGCATCCTGAAGGCGTGCGACGATGGCGAGGGCCTGTTCGTCGGTGAGGGGAGGTGGCGCTACGGCCATGTCCTTGATGCTGGCGGGAAGTCTTCGGTAGGTGCCGATTTGGAGGACGTCGATGGCGGTGGGCAGATCTGCGTTTCTCATGCGCGCGTTTGGGAGGATCTTGCGAATGTCGGCTAGGCCGGCAAAGACGTCTTCGTGCTGCCACTGCTGCTCGGAGAGGAGAGCGATGATGTTGCGAGACTTTTGGAGGTCGGGGACATCTTTGGACCACCTTGCGAGCACGAGCAGCTTGATGAACTGCTTGCGCACGTCGAGAGCGGTGCTGAAGATCTTTGCGCGTTTGGAGGAGGAAGGGAGGGACGGCAGGGTCTCTGCCAGATTTTGGAGCGACTCGTAGCCGTAGTTTGCGAGCCTCTCGACGAGGGCAGCGAGGGAGACGAGGTCGGTCTCTTCGAGCGGAAGTTCCTGTTGAAGCTGTTCGAGGGAGACGGTATGGATGGGATCGAGCTGCTTCTGCTTTCCCTTGAGCTCGGAGGAGACTTCGCCGTTTCGGGGTGTGTTGTGGATATTATTGTGAGAGTTGGCGTTGCGAGGTGGATTTGGTGTGGCAGCTGGTGGCACACCGATCATGAGTTTGTGCGGCGAAGAAGCGGAGTGCTTGGTTTTATCGATGGCTGGCTGGGGTGAGCCCTCAAAGTGGCCGTTGGTGTCGGTCGCCATTGTGGACTTGGACGGCGGGCCAGTGACGGCGGTGGTATTAGAAGGGTGCGGGGACGGACGATGGACACCGTTTGTATTCACATCATGTGTAGCAGCGGGGAGGTTGGCGCCATACGGGGTGGATGGCATGCAGACCGAAACGACGAAGACGGCGGGTGATGCGAGAGACCGACGCAGACAAGAAGGACGGCTGACTGACCGTGGTCAAGATCGAGATCGAGGCGGGTCCCGGCTAGTGTTGCAAGGCGAGTGCTGGAGCTGAGAGGAGGATGAGCGGATCGCGGCTGAGCTCGGCGTGGATGGTCAGAAAGGCCAGCTTAGTCGGTAGATGGCGATCAGCGCTGAGAGCGAGATCGATAGAGCAGCGGGCAGGCACAGCAACCGAATGCGTGCACCACCGGTAATGTGCCTCGTCGCTGGGATTGAGCGAGCGAGCTTTTGTCGGATGCAATGTCGGCGTGTCCGAAGCCGATGTGACGCGGGTGATGAGGATGATGACAACGACGACAGCGACAGCGATTGCGGGTTGTCAGCTCGAACGGGTGATGGAGAGAGAGAGGAGAGAAAGGTGGTGACGCGCGATGGTGTTCGGCGGTTGAGCGGATGAGCCGAGAGTCGAGCACACACATCTTCCGAACGGATCGCAGATGCTTTGCTGCTCCCACGCTGCGGACCTCGGTCTGTCGGCCGGTCCGCAAAAACAGAGCCTTGAGCCTGGGGGCCGTTGACTGGAATTGCAGCCCGACTCCACTCTCGCTGCAAACGGCAAGGGGCGCAGGGCGTGTCCAATTTCGGCGTTTCCATCCTCTGTCTCCCTCTTTCTCTCTCTGCTTGCTCAGGCGCGTTGGATCGCAGACACACTCTGCTGCTGCTGCTGCTCCACTGTGACGCACCATCAATAAAATTAAAATTAATCTCTTTATTTTTTAAAATTAACATGCTTCGATCATGGCTCTAAGCTTTTGGGGGTGTTGCTCTCTGCCTCGAATGGTGTCAAGAGACGGATGTGGGTGGTCAGCAGCCAAGAAGAGGCTCCAGCTTGGTGTCCATATCAATTTGACGTGGAACGACTGCAACTTTCCGTATGGTTGAGTGCCAGAGACAGGCGAGCATCGACTGCCAGACCGCAGCTTCCTGGACCGACGCTCCCTTCAGGACCTGGCTCCATTGACTGCATCTGCTGCACTGGCAGCGGCAGCGGCAAGAGCCGACTGTGCTATGGCAGCGTTCTGTATGGCTCGACTTTCAGGCGTTCGGGCGGCCCGATGCGTGGCTCAATCACATCGTTCAAGAAATGAAGTGCGAAAGGACGTCGAGCGGCAAAAGATCGGCATCTCCGACACCCGAGCTCCGCCCGAGCCGGGGTTGCGTTGGGAGGCTGCCAGGGTGCATCCCGATTTCCTGTGGAGCCAGGCTTTCTTCGCGCCGGGCGTGGGCGTTAGTGCGTGCTGGCAATAGCGAAACGTGGATTCGGGTGTCTCCGACCATTCACACGCACACACATTTGGCGCACCGCACTGTTCCCTTCTTCTTCTTCATTATCACACGATCGTGACCACGCCAGAGGGGTGCTAGCAGCAGCTCGACAGCAGTATCGCAGCAGCAGCACCGCCACTGCCGGCACTGCCGCCACCACCACCAGTCCCGGCAACACTGTGGTAGTCACGAGTCACGAGTGCGGGCGTCACTTTCACCTCCACGCCATCGCGGCTCCCTCATCACACGGACGGCTGAGCTAACGCTACGATGGACTACTTCAAATCGCTCAGCTCTGCCGCCTCGTCGGTGCTGTCCGCAACCCGCTCCGGCCCGCTTCCTAACTTCACCATCGGCCAGGAGCTCGTCGATTATCGCTCCCGCTCGCTCTGGTCGCTCCACGCGGCCACCAAGCGCGACGACAACTCGGCCTGCACCGTCCTCGCCTTCGACCTCGCCCACCCGCACAACGCTACCCGCGCCAACCTCCTCCCTTTTGCAAAGAATGCCGCTCGAAAACTCCGCACCACCCGTCATCCCAACGTCCTCAAGCTTCTCGACAGCGCAGAGACCAACTCATCCGTCTACATCGCCGTCGAGAAGGCAACCCCGCTCTACAAGGTGCTTGCGCAGTCCGAGGATAAGCGCGCAACCCCGCAGCGCCAGGATTGGATCGTGTGGGGCCTCTCGTCCATCGTCAGCGCCCTCAAGTTTCTCAACGTCGAAGCCGCCTCCACCCACGGCAATCTGCGTCCCGAATCCATCTTCATCACCGCAGCAGGCGAATGGAAGCTCGCCGGTTTCGAGGCCCTCACTCCGCACGCAGAAGCTCCTCAGGGTCTGCTTTTCACACACGGCTCCTTGCTGCCCGACGCAAATCGATATGCGCCGCCCGAAGTGAGGCAGAATGGCTGGAACGTTCTTTCGTCCATGGACTCCACACTGCTCGACAGCTATGCACTCGCCCTCGTCGCCATCGAGGCTTTCAACGGTCCATTACCGCCGCAAACTGGTACGGCAGCACCACCACGCGGGCATGTGCCACAACAGTTGTACGCCGCGCTTCAGCGTATGCTTGTGCCCAACGCCAAGACGCGCAGCACCGTCGCCAAGGTATGGGAGGCTGGCGAGGGCGACGGCGGCTTCTTCAAGGAGAATACGCTCATCAAGGTCGCAAGAGGCCTCGACGGCTTCCTGCTCGCAACCGAAAACGAGAAGGCCGACATCATCAAGCTCCTCCAGCAGAAGCCCGACTCGTTCACGCCCGACTTTCTCATGTACAAGGTGCTGCCCACGCTCGTCGCCGCCCTCTCCGCCGTACCACCACCCGGCACCATCCCATCCGCCAGCACGCAGGCTTCGGTGCTGCTCCCGCTCGTCCTGCGTCTCGGCCAGCCGCTGCCGAACGACGAGTGGACAGCCAACGTGGTGCCGCCGCTGCTCAAGGCGTACACCTCGCCCGACCGATCCACGCGCATGGCGCTGCTCGAGAATCTGTCGCTCTACGTCGAGCGCATGGACAACCGCACCGTCACGGACAAATTGTGGCCCAACCTCATCACGGGCTTCAACGACTCGGTCGCCGTCATCCGCGAGGCCACACTGCGCGCCATCCTCCCACTCGCGTCCAAGCTCTCGGACCGCATCCTTAACAACGACCTGCTGCGCGTGCTCGCCCGCACCCAGGTCGATCCGGAAGCCGGCATCCGCACCAACACCACCATCCTCCTCGGCCGCCTCGTGCCGCACCTCTCGGTCTCGACGCGCAAAAAGGTGCTCATCCCCGCCTTCTCGCGCAGCCTCAAGGATCAGTTTGTGCATGCGCGCGTCGCCGGACTGATGGCGCTCATGGCGACGGGCGACTCGTTTGACCACGACGACTGCGCACGCCAGGTGGTGCCGGCCGTCGCACCGTGCATGGTGGACAAGGAGAAGCTCGTGCGCGACCAAGCCGACAAGGCGATCAAGATGTTTTTGGAAAAGATCGAGTCCGGCCGCGCAGGCATGCCCGAGACGGCGCTCAGCCCGGAGCAGCTCGACAGCTCGACCTCGTACAGCGGCTCCGCGGACGGCACCAACGGCGCGGGCTACGCGAGCTCCATGGCCGCATCCGCCGGCAGCGCTGCCTCGGTGCTGGCGGGCTGGGCCATGTCGTCGGCGCTCTCGTCGCTGTCCAACTCGTCTTCGGCACCCTCGGTTGCCGATGGCCGCCCGCTCTCGTCGGCCGCAGAGCTGCAGTCGCACATGGACGGGCGCAGCACGCCGGCCACCTCGGTCGGCACGCCCGCCACGCCGCCCTCGGCGCCCGTCCCACCCTCGTCGGGGCTCGCAAGCCTTCGCCTCGGATCGGGCTCTGCCGACGCTGCCGACTCGCCTAGTTGGCTCTCGGAATCTTCGAGCTCGGCAACCGCGGCCAAGTCGGCGCTCGACTACGATCTGGACGACGATGCGCCCTCGGCGTCGACGGCGCAGGCGTTCGCCGCGCCAGCCGCTGCCAACGCCGACCTGATGGACGTCAACGACGACAGCGCGGATTGGTCGAGCTTTGAGGTCGGGCAGCCCAAGAAAAAGACGCCCGCCGTCGGACGCACCAAGATGGCCAAAGCCAAGCTGGGGCCTCGGCGTGCGGCTGCGGCTGGTGCTGCTGCGGCTCGCACTATGACGCCGGCGGCGCCACGGGTGGATGCGACGCATGCGATCGAGCGCAGCAGTCTGCGCGTCGCCGCACCCGTGGAGCAGGAGGAGGCGGCGTGGGGTGGTGATGACGGCTGGTCTGGCGCTGCCGATCCGGCGCCCGTGGTCGAGAGCGCAGAGGCGACGCCCGAGCCAGCGGCGGATCTGGCGGGGTCGCAGGAGCTGACGGCACAGGCGTTTTCGGCGGTACCCGCATCGATTGCCGTGGCCGCACCGGACGAGACGTGGGCGTCGTTCGACGACCACGACGACGCCGAGGAGCGCAGCCGCAGCGCGTCGCCCGCCACGCCGGCCGCGGCAGCGCCGCTGTCGCGCGAAGAGAAGAAGGCCGAACTCGAGCGCAAGCGCGCCGAACGTCGGCAGCGGCTCGAACAGCTCAAGCGCGACAAGGAACAGGCGCGGCTAGCGGCGTTGTGAGTGGCAATGCACAGGCGTCATGCAGAGTGATGGTGGTCAAGGGTGTTAGGATTGCGACTGCGTGTGTGCGGGGTCTAGGGTATTGTTGGAGCGGGGAGAGCTTTTTGGAACCTTTGCTGAGCCGCTTCTTTTCCGCTTGGACCGCCGTGGCCTACACCGTAAGCGTTGTCATCCTGTTGGGGGTCGGACTGGTTTAGGAACTTTTGTTCTCTTGCGCGTTGTCTTATCGCGAACCAGCGTTGTTTTCCCTCTTCTGAGCGGGCGATTTGTCTTGCTTCGTGTAGACTTTTTGCTGCGTCGAGGTGGTTTCGATCTGCTCTTTCGATGGCTTTTTGGCTTTGTAGACTGAGTCTTGAGTACTGTAATCCTGCTAGGATCCAAGTGACGACGAAGATGGTGCTGATGAAGTAGCCGTTTGTGATTCTGCCGTTGCCTCCGTTCCAACCGGCGGTACTTGCAGCTGGTCGTGTGAAGTTGGAGTAGAAATCGTGGTTTTGCCAACCAAACCTGTCGTGACCTTGACCACTATAGCCTGGGGAGTATCTTCGAGTGTATCTACGATCTTGCCATGTTGGGATTGGTTCTGCTGAAGATGTCCATCCTAGTCCGGCACGATCGTAGAGATGTTTTTTACGACTATCCTTCAGGATGTTATACGCTTGAACGACGAGTTTGAATTCTTCTTCCACTTGAGCTTTGGTTTTGTCCTGGTCCGCAGTGTAGCGGTCCGGATGAAGCGTACGGACGAGATCGTAGTAGCGCGATTTGACTTCGGCCGATGTAACTCCCCGACTGGGGAAGTGGAAGATCTCGTACGGTGTCGGATTCGTCTTGCGAGGAAACTCGTACCTCTCGCGCGTCTTGGTCGCATACCCCCGTACCGTGAGCGAAGGAACCAACCACAACGGCAACCATTCGTCACTGTACACTCGTCCCCTCAGTTGCAGCGTCGATGTCCGTCCACCTCCTCGCACTGCTAAAGATGCCGATCGAATCATCTTGACCCCGAAAGTGTGGATCCCATTTCTTGTCCCCAGTGTCGCGATATTGCTTCAACCCTAGATGCCCTTTCGATGCAATCCTCGTGGTAAAGGCGATGAAGAAACACCCTTTGATGTAGACTGAAACCCGACAAAAGTAGTGTCGTCAGAGCGCGGCGAGGTTAATGGTTGGTTCAGAAGTCGCCGCGTGTGGGGCAAAGCTGCACGCTTATCCAAACGCGCCGAAAAGCCGCCGCCGCCACCAAAAATGCTCCGCAACCCTCTAGCTCCACATCTCCTCTCGTACGAGTGAACGCGCCATCTTCTCATACGACAATCCTTGTCACTACGATACGCTCACCAGCCACACTTGACGAACGGGAAATGCTCCTGAGATTTCATATACATATACACATACACACCGAAACGTGCATGCTCCGGAGCTTTTGGGTGTGAGGGGAAGAAACGAGAATGTCATGCGACTACAGGGGGGTTGAGGGGCGCCACTAGACCTTCTGACCGAGGGCCTGGAACTGTTGTGCCCTGCCCCTGCCCCTGCCTCGTCCGCGAGCCGAGGCGCCGCCTCTCCTCTCCCTCCTGCCGCCTGCCTGGCCGCCATCGCGCTCCCTGTCGCCGCCGCTGCTCCTCTGCTCCTTGCCCTCGCCGAGCTTGGCATCGAGCAGCCGCTCGTTCTGCTCGAGCATCGAGTTGGCCTTGTCCGCCAGCGTGGCGGCGAGCTGCTGCACCTTGGTGAGCTCGAGGCGGTGGAAGCTCACCACATTCGCCTTGGGGTCGAGCGACGCCGCCAGCTCGTCGTTGTAGATCATCTTGGACACCATCGCCTTGACCTGCTTCTCCTCGACGTCGAAAGTCGCCGCCAGATGCGCCAGCGACACCGACTCGTAGTACGCCGAGTACGAGAAGAGGTACGTCCTCAGCCCCACCTCCTGGATGCGCTGGGCGAGCATCGACTTGACTGACTCGGAGCCCGGCAGCAGCTTCCAGATCTTGATGTCGGCGATGAGCTCGATGCACGCATTGCAGTCGCCGTTCTGCAGCGCCTTGCACGCCTGCATGATGTGGTCGCGCGTGTTCTCGGGCGGGCCCGAGAAGACCTGGCGGTCGGTGTAGTCGAGCATGCGGCGGAAGGGGCGCGAGATGACGCGCTTGCGCAGCTCGGGGTCGTTGCCGGCGAGCGCCATGTTGGGCACCTCGAGCAGCATCGACGAGATGAGGTAGATGCACTCGAGCAGCTCGAGGTTGATGTGCATGTGGAAGGGCAGCTGGCGCTGGCGCTCGAGCTTCTCCTGTTCGGGCGTGATGGTGCTGAACTGGTTCTGCTTCTGCAGGCCCTGGGCGAGCAGCTCCTTGACGCGGCCGGTGGCAAAGATCTCCTGGAGCGCCACCTGGGACTCCTTGATGAGGCCGTTGCGGAAGGCGCAGATGCCGATCTGCACCACCACGCGGTTGTACAGGATCTGCGTGGCGACGTCGGCGAGCTGGATGGCGTCCTGGAGGTGCGACATGAGGAACATGTCGCGCGCCACGTGGTACTCTGCGTGGAGCGCGTGGAAGTAGATGTGGCAGAGCACGGCGCGCGTGCGCGGACGCTCGGCCTGCACGCCGCGCGCCTGGTAGAGGTAGGTGCAGAGCGCGCGCACGAGCGTGGCGGGGCCGTCTTGCTCGGCGACGCGCGCGGGCGAGGGGAAGAGGGTGGAGGCGAACGACTTGGCCGTGTCGCCGAGCGTGGACTCGAGCGCGCGGATGATGACGTCCTGCTTGGCGTAGATGTGGTCGAGCCTGCGCATGGTGCACCGCGAGAGCGCGTCGGCCTCGCGCTGCGTCTCAAAGTAGGCCTGTGCGAGGACGATGGTCTCGTAGAGCTTCTTCTCGTCGCAGAGCCTGTCGACGTACTCGGTGGTGTGCGGGTCGATGTTCTGGAGGCTCTTTGTGAACTCGTCGTCGAGCCTGTCGATGAAGCTGATGATGCTGCCGCGCACAGCGACGGTGTCCTTCTCGCCATCCTGGCCGGGCACGCGCTCGACCTCGTCGTCGTAGTCGTCGGTCTCTTCGCGCACGACGTAGGCGCGGTTGGAGGTGAGCAGCGCGAGGATCTCGTTGATCTCCTTGCGCGCCGAGTCCCACATCTCGACGGGCATGTAGGCGGTGGCCGAGGCGTTGTAGTCGAAGCGCGCGGCGACGAGCGCGAGGATGACGCGGATCTTCTTGTAGGGGGTGTCTGCGACGCCCGAGAGGTCGTGGAGCTTGCGGATCTGCTCGTTCTTGTCGGTGGACTTTTTGCCGCGCGCCTCCATGATGGCGGCGAGGCTCTTGAAGAGGCCCTCGGAGGTGTAGGTCTCTGTGCGGCCGCCGCGGCCGACGGTCTGGAAGTCGTCGTTGGCGTCGGCGTCGAGGGCGGCGGCGAGGCGCTCCTTCTTGCCCTTGGCGATGGCGGTCTCTGCATCGGCGGGTGCGGCGGCGGCGGCGTTGTTGGCGGCGTCGTAGGCGGCGTCGAAGGCGGCGGGGTCGGAGCGGTAGCGTGCGATGGTGTCGTCGTTCTCCTTGATGACCTTTTTGAGCTTCTGCTTCATGCCGTTCATGGCCTTTGCGACGGGCGCCTTCATCTTCTTCTTGGCGTCCTTCTCCTTGGCGACGGACTCGTTGAGGTAGACGTCGAGGTTGGAGATGGCCTTGTAGAAGAAGGAGGGGATCTGCTCGCCGAGGGTGCGCTGACGCTCGATGGAGCGCATGAGGTTGTCAAAGTCCTTGTTGATCGAGGTCCAGTCGCCCGACTTTTGGGCGGACTCGATGTGGTGGACGATGGTCTGCATGTCGTCGATGCGCTTGTCCTTTGCGGACTTGACGACCTTCTTGACCTCTTCCTCGGAGTCGGAGTCGTCCGAGTCGGCGGCGCCCTTCATGAAGCGCGAGGTGGGCGCCTTTTTGCCGTCGGCGCGTGCGCCATCGTCGTCCGAGTCGTCGTCCGAGTCGAGCGACTCTTCGTCGGAGTCGTCCGAGTCGTCCGAGTCCGAGTCATCGTCGGAGCCCTTGAGGAAGCGAGAGCGACCTGCGGCGGCGGGCTGGGTGGTCTTTGGCTGCTCGTCTCCGGACTCGAGCTCAGAGAGCTCCTCCTCCGAGGAGGAAATGTCGGATTCGGAGTCGGAGTCGCCGACCTTGCGGAAGAAGCCAGACATGATGGGCGCGGTGTTGGGTTACGAGAGCAGAGAGGCGGGGTGGACGCGCGATCTCTGCGTTGGTGGCGGTGGTGGTGGTGGTGCCGGTTACGTGGATCCGAGGAAAAGGAAGGTGAATTGAACCGCTTTTCCTTCGAGGTTGAGGTGGCTGTCCAGGAAGTGATGTGCTCGCTTACGACCGTTGCAAGGTAGTGAGGAGCCAGACTTTCGAGGAGAAGAGAGAGATAGGGATGGTGGACAGAGGAGCGAGGCTGATGGCGAGCAGCGGTGGTCGTTGCCAGCCCTGAGCAGAGCAGAGCGCGACACAATTTTTCGCGCAGCAGAGCGCTGGTTGTCGCTCTCTCTTCCTCCCTCTATCAGTCTGGCACTCACTCGACTGTCCACCGCAGCGACACGCGCTTCTTCTCCTCTCCCTCTCTCTCTCTCTCTGCTGTCTGGCTCCAAGACGCGCGCCCGCTACTTTTCTTCTCGCTCGTTTTCTTCTTGAACCCTCTCAGTCCCCCTCTCTCTCTCCCTCTCTGCCTGCTCGGTGGGCCATTTGAGGCGTGGAATTCAAATTCGAGTGTTGGGCGAATTCGAAAAGCGAAAGGCGAGGCGTTGGCCAATTCAAAACTCAATGCACACGCGAGCGCTTCCTGATTGGCGCCTGCCTTGGTCTGCAGGGCTCTGCTACAACAAAGGGCCCATCGTCGCTGGTTTTGCCCGTGTCAAACAAGCTGCAAGGGTTGAGATATTGTCAGCGAGTAAGAAACAAGGCTCATACAGTCTCATACTGGGACTAGAGAAGGCGGAAAGTGCAGCCAAGAAGGATGGGGAGCCGAGGCAGTCTTGAACAATGTTAGATTGGAGGGCAAAGCTGCTCTCGTCCGAGACGAGGCTGACCGCGCACACGCGGAACCGATCGGTGGGTGCGGAAAATCGCGAGGCGTTGGCAGCTTTCGGGTGCGGCAGGCCAAAGCGAGAAGAAATCGCAGGTTGGCGTCGAGACAGAGGACGTTTAGGCCGAGAGAGGGAGGCGAATCGTCGCTGCTGCCGCTGACCGCCTGAATTGCAGGTCGCTCGTCGCTACCGACATCATCTCTCCACACCCTCTCTCTACCCTCTTCCCTTCACCATCTTCCGCAACCCCTTCACATCATAGCCATGGCCGCCCGTTTCACCCCCCGTCTCTTCCAGGTAGGTTATCTCGACTAGCAACGCCATTCATCTCACCGCAACTGTCACCGCCAGTGCGCAAAGTCGCAGCAGAATTGCATCATACATTGGCTTTGCGGAACGCCACACTCGGACGTACTCGCACTCGCACACCCTCGGTCGACCATACAATCACATCCACGCGCACATCCATCGGATTTGCGCCTATTCCAACATCGCCCGCCATCGCCTGTACACCACGACCATTCGCTGACACGCCATGCCCCTCGTTCTGTCCACCACGTTGCGCGCATTTTGAAAGCAGGCTACCCGAGGCTACGCCTCGCAGGCCGCCGTCCGAGCTCCCCGCCAGCTCGATGGTCTTGCCGGTACGTTGAAGCCTTTCCTTTCACTTTGATGCGACGCATTTCGAGTCAACTTACACGCCTCCGCTTTGCTGTGCTGCCGACGCATCGACAGGCAAGTACGCATCTTCGGCGTACGTCGCTGCGCTCTCCAAGGACGCCAAGACGCTCGAGAAGGTCGAGGCCGACCTCAAGGCGGTGCAGTCCGCGCTCGCCGGTGCCGAGGGTGCCAAGCTCAAGACGTTCATCGCCAACCCCACGCTCAGCGCCTCGGACCGCACCAAGGGTCTCGACCAGCTGCTCTCGTCCGGCAAGTCCAAGGCCGACCCCATCACGCAGTGAGTTTTTTTATGACCTCGACGATTCTTCAAGATGATAGTTCATTGCCACTGACTTTTGCGCGCGTATCGTGCTTGCTTCGGGGGTCGCTAGCAACCTGTTCACGGTTCTTGCCGAGAACGGCCGTCTTGCCGAGACGGAGAAGGTGATTGAGGGATTCCAGGACCTTATGACTGCGTACCGCGGCGAGGTGGAGGTGACGGTGACGTCGGCTACGGCGCTGGACAAGTCGACCATCTCGCGCATCGAGTCGGCGCTCAAGGGGTCGCAGATCGCCGCCAAGGGCAACGGCAAGACGCTGCGCATCGTGCAGAAGGTCAACCCGGCCATCCAGGGCGGTCTGGTGGTCGACTTTGCCGGCAACACCGTCGACCTCTCGGTCGCCAGCAAGGTCAACAAGCTCAACGCCCTCCTCGAGCAGGGCATCTAAGTGGCCAACAAGCGTCGTCAAGCTCAAGAGCAACGAATGAATCTTGCCATGACTTGACACAGACACACTAGCAATGCAGAGTTTCTGATTAGACTTTGTTCGGAATGGGTTGAGAATCGCCTCAAGATTTGGGAGTGAGATTTAGAGCTCAGGCATGGGAGGCATCCAGTTGGGCTGTTTGGTCCGAGACTTGTGTCAGTTATGCTATTCTTGTGGCATGTGGTGGGAGGGAATGAACTTACGTCTTCGAGGTTCTTGAGGAGTTCCGAGGGTTTGGGAACTGCGAGACCCTTTTGGACCGCGGGTCGTTGTTTGATGCGCTCGATCCAAGCCTTGACGTTGGGGCCCACTTCGTCGTTGCGGATGCCGGCGAATCGGTACCAGAGCGCCCAGGGGAAGAGGATCATATCGGCGAGCGAGTACTTGCCTTTGCCATCGCCTACGATGTAGTCGCGTCCCTCGAGACCGCGCTCAAGGACAGCATATAGTCTTACCGTTTCGTCATGGTACCTCTTGATGCCGTAGGGTACGACGTTCTTCGAGTCGCCCGTGGCTTGCATTCGGAAGTGATTCGCCTGTCCTTGCATGGGACCCTGGCCGGCCATTTGCCAACTAGCCCACTGAAGAACTTGCGAACGGTAGTTTTGTGCTTTAGGGTCAGTATCAGGCCAAGAGAAAGCATGCTTGTCGTCATACAGCTTTTCGAGGTAGAGCATGATCGCGAGCGATTCCATCACGGCAAATCCCTCGGGCTCCGTCGCGGTGTTATTGGGGTCGAGCAAAGTTGGAATGCGACCGTTCGGGTTCATCTTCAAGAACCACTCCTCCTTTTGCTCGTTCTTGCCCATGTCGATCGCATGCGTCTCATAGCTGAACGAAGGGTTGAGCGCCTTGATCTCCTCGAGCATGATCGAGACCTTTTGGCCGTTGGGCGTGCCCGCGGTGTAGAGCTGGACTGGCTTCATGTTGCGCTTGAGGGACGTGCTAAATTGACGAAATGCGGTACGGGTCGCTTGGGTCAAGGAGCGGGTGATGGGAAGGAACATCAGCGATGATAGCGGGAGGGGGTCCTTCCGGAAGGCTGCGGAGGGGCGACATTTTATGGCCATGCAAAGAGCTGTCTTGGTGCACGGACTTACCGACTTTTGGTGTGTCATCCACAGCGGCCTCAATGCTTACAGAGCGAATGCCCTACCGGACATAGCACCGACGATCGGCGTCAGTATGAGCATCCGGCTTCCGCGGCTGAGACTGCCAAAATATGTCCGGAACGGCGTTATTTGGCTGTCAAAAGTGGAGGTTTTCCGCCAAATTACGGGGCAACGAAGCCTCGTGCAACCGTGCGAGCCAACCTTCCTTTCCGCAACCATATCCGCACTTGATCCAACGATGGCTGGTGCAACACCTTGGTGGCGGTTGATCCGCTTTATTGCGCGCGAGGATTCGCAGATCTACTTTGGTCAACCCGTCGACGATACGCTCGATGTTGGTATTGCGTACGTCAATGCTTCGGGTCCGATTCGAGTCAATGTGCTCTATGCCAACCCTCTCGATCCTGCGCAACGCAGCACTCCACTATCCGGTGTGATCAAGACGGTATCGACCTTGTTGTCGCCACTGCTCCCCGCGGAGATTCCCTCGATTCGCGCTCTTGGAGCCAACTTCATCCAGCCCGGACAGGATGCATCGACTGCCGTTGCCAAACGTCCCGTCCTGCCCATCCTGTTCTACAAGCCTACCACGACAATCACGGGTCCTGGTTGCGACATCATCGTTCCCGAATGTGCCGAGGATGAAAGCGACTATGAAGTCGAACTTGTCGTCATCCTAGGTGCCATGCTCAAGGACGCAACGCCCCAACAAGCGATGCAGGCGGTGCTGGGATACACCTTGTCCAACGACGTTTCGGCACGCACGAGAATGTTCGCCGTACCCCAATGGGGGTTGGGAAAATCCTTCGACACTTGGCTACCCCTAGGCCCATGTATCGTATCCGCCTCGAACCCACGCGGAATCTCCAACCCAGACAACATCCACCTCACAACCAAACTCAACAATGCTGTAATGCAGGACGGCAATACATCCAACATGCTCTGGAAAACCGCAGAGACTCTCGCCCAGCTAAGCAAAGGTACAACCCTCAAACCAGGCGATATCATCAGCATGGGTACTCCTCCAGGTGAGGGATTCAAACGAAACCCAAAAGTCGCCCTCGCTCATGGAGATACCTGCCACCTCTGGGGAGGCGGTGGAATCGGAAGCCTCGTCAACACGGTCAAGTTCAGCCGCCTCAGCACACCCAAACCCAAACTCTAGCTCCCGCTCTCTCTCGCATGTATAGCGCTGTTGTACAATTTCATTCATTCATGTCTGTCACTCGTTCGAGCCAAGCGAGCCCAGCGAGCCGGACCGGCTGCGGCTCAGCGTGGCCGAAGCCGCCGCCGCCGACGTCGACTTCCACGAGCTCGGCGGGCCGTTGACGCTGCCCCTCGCACTCGAGCCTGGGCGATGCCCCGACGCCAAGCGCGCCGACAGCGGTGTCCTCGCCACACCGCCCGCGCCCGCTGACGCTGCGGCTGCACGCTCGCCCGGCGTGCCTGCGCGGAGCGACGCGGCTGCTGTGGCCGTGCGGATCTTGGCGAGCGAGCCGTACGACGACGAATGCACCATGCCCGAGACGCTGCTTCTGCGCCGCGCCGCAGGCTGCGCCGAACCGGGCGCCGCACTGAGCGCCGCCTGCGCCGCCGCATACCGCGCCACGTGCGGCAGCGTCGCCGCCGGGTCGTGCTCCATGAACTCGAGCGGCAGCGGCGACGCACCCGTGCGGCTGGGCGCGCGTGCGTGCAGGCTGCTCGGCGTCTGCGCGCGCGGCAGCCCCAGACTGGGCATCGGCGGCGTCCCGCGCTCCGACATGCGCGAGCTCGGACGGCGCACGCGCGCAGCCACGGGGATCGACGAGCCGATCGTGCGGTTGCCGTCCATACTCAGCCGCGGCGCGCGCGGCGTCGAGGGTGGCATGTGCATCGAGTGGTTGCCGCCGCCACCGCCACCGGCCGAGGGCGAGCTGTGGAGTGCGCCCGCCATGCGGCTGCTGGGGCGCGGGATGGCGCTCTCGTCGGCGCGGTACACGACGCGCGACAGATCCTTGGCGGTGTTGATGCGCGTCTCGAGCGCCTTCATCTTGGCCATCATCTCGGCCATCATGCGTTTGGAGCCGGCGGCGCCGTTGGTGGCGGCGGCGGCGGTGCGCGGCGTGGATGGCACACCGCCCATGCGCGCCGCCGCACGCACCGAGGCACGCAGCTGGGCGCGAGCCGAGGGCGACGAGGTGAGGTGGCTGGCGCTGAGCGTGTGGCTGCGGCGCGGCGCTGTGGAGGAAGAGGAGGCAGAGGAGGGTGGTGCGGCGGCGGCGGCGGGGCTGTCGTCGTGCACCGAGGCGAGCGAGGGAGCTTCGGAGCCGCGTACGTCTCTGCTGAGGCGGCGCGAGTGGCCCATGGCGCCGAGACGGCGCGAGATGGGGACGCGATTGAGGCTGGGCGACGAGAGCGCCTGGCGACTCGAGGGGCGCTCGACGGCGGCGGCCGAGGCGGCGTGCTTGCGTGGAGAGGTGTCGAAGCTGTTGTCGTCGTGTGTGGAGCTGGCGGCGGTGTCGGCTCGCGAGACGGCCCTGCTTCGTGTGACGACGTCGCGGAGCACGGCCATCTCTTCGGTCATCTCGCGCAACTCGTCCTTGAGTCTCTGGTTTTCCTCCTCGAGCCTGGTCTTTTCGATGAGCTCCTCCTCGAGAAGAGCCGTCTTTTCGATGGTCTTGTTGTACTTGCCCTCCATGTCGGCGAGCGAGGATGCGATCATACGTTCGGCGTTTTCGAGCTCGTCGTTGGTGAGTTCGGTGTCGCGCAGCTTGGCCTTGTAGACGTCGACGGCGTCGCGGAGCTGGGCGAGTTCCTTTTGGAGGTTGGTGAGGGTGGCGTTGTGTTCCTGGAGCGCGCGCGAGTACTTTGCCTTCCAGTCGTCGAGGTCGCCGGTGAGCTGTTCGTTGCGGCGGCGGAGGTCGGAGATGGTCTTGGTGGAGGAGGAGAGTTCCTTTTCCATCTCTTGCTCGAGCTCCTTGCTGCTCTCCATAAAGTCCTGGAGGCTGGATTCGGTCTCGCGCAGCGCATCTTGCATGTCGGCCACCTTGGACTTCCAGTGCTTGATCTCCTGCTCGGGCGAATCGAAGCAGAGGTCGGCGCCATCTTGGCTCATGGTGGGAGGCGACGGGGGGAAAGGGAGGTCCGGAGCACTTGCTCCAGCCGCCTTTCGATCGCAGAGATGGGTGCGGGGAGGGGGTTCGCTCAGGCGTGTGGTTCTCGAGGACCTTGGTGGTGGCTACGAAAGAAGGCGTTTACAAATGATGAGGAAGCCGTCGATTGCGGAACAGGGCCCAGGTGGAGACCACGCCGCCGCTAATCAATGCACGCACCTCCGCCTCTCTTTGTCAATCGAATCAACTCTGCAGTCAGACGTTGGAAAAAGTGGCTCCAAAATCACGGCTCGAAAAATCGAGGGTCCTTTGCACCTCAGCCCGCGTCTCTTGGTTGAGACCAACACCACTCGAGCCTACCCTCTTCGCCTCATCCGAAACAGAGCGGCGCTCATCACTCATCGCTGTCGGGTGGACCGAAGTGAAGAGGGCGGCTCGTTCGTCAGCTCTGTACAAAGTCACTTTTTTCGGGCGCAGCACCGAAGCTCAACGTGCGCGTGGCTGCACCTGAACGCCGCTCCGACGCTTTGACATCCGCGAAGAGGCGGCGGCAGCGGCAGGAGAGCGAGCGAGCGAGCGAGCGCAAAGCAGCTGGGCTCCAATCTCGAGGCGGTTGGCGTAAACAAGCTCGAAGCCAGCCGTGGCTCTTTCGACACGCGGACGCGCGCGATCCAACCAACACCCCAACACGCTTTCACCTTCCGCTTGGCGAGCGAGATTTCAGATGTTAGAGCGCGGATATAACAGTGAGAATTGGCGCGCGCGCGCCGGACAACAACACTCGGCCTGCCTGAGCCAAAGTGCCCCGCTCACACGCGTCGCAACAGCGCAGAGGCCTTGTTTTGAGCGGGCTCAGCCAGTCGAGGAGCAGCCCAAATCGAGCCAAAATCGAGGCACAGCGAGAGCAACACTTTTTTCGGGCCGCGGCCGCCTGATGAGCAGCAGAGGGCGCGCCTCGTCGCAGCAGCAGAGCGCCTTCTCGCCATCCATCGTCAGCCGCAAGCAAGCAAGCAATCCAAAAGCATTTCCACTCCACCCGCCCTCCCACGCACGCACGCGCCCGCAGTCGCGCCAGTCCGCCTCCGCTCCATCATCTCCATCACCCTATCCATCCGACACGACACGATCTAGCGTCCCCTCTTGCCTTTCGGGACCGATCCGCCGCTCCTTCGTCTTCCAAGCATCCAGCACTGGCCACATCGCTACCACCCACCAGGATCCCACCCTCTCAATGTGGGTGCATGCGCTCTAGTCTCTCGACGTCCCTTCAAAAACCACACACACTTCCGCCGCCATGAGCGCAGACATGATGGGCGGCGCCGCCCCGGCAGACGCCGACTTTTCCAAAATGTCCATAGAGGAGCGCCTCGCCTCGAAGCTCTGGAAGGCGCGCGTCTCCGCCTACGAGGATCTCACAAAGGCTTTCCCAAAGACCTCGTCCGAGAACGATCCCATCTTCCGCCAATATACCCGCAACTCAGAGCTCTTGAAATCCATCGTCGTCGACACCAACGCAGTCGCACAGGAAAAGGGCGTCGATGCCGTCCGTGCCTTTGTCGAGTTCGGCGGCCAACCCGCAGGAAAGACGCGCGACGTCGTCGTGCCCGCCCTCGTCGAAAAGTGCCTCGGCTCCACCCGCGCAGGCACAAAGAAGAATGCGCTCGATCTCATCTCCTTTTACGCAGAGATGGAGGACGTCGTCGGCTGCGAGCCCCTCCTCGCCGACCTCCTCGAAGGTCTCAAGGCCAAGCAGCCCAAAGTCGTCGCAGGCTGCATCACCGCCATCAAGGACCTCGTCCGCGACTTTGGCCACAAGCAGGTCGCGCCCAAGCCCATCCTCAAGCGCCTCCCAGACATGTTTGCCCATTCCGACAAAAACGTGCGTGCAGAGGCTGCCCTCCTCGCCATCGAGCTTCACAAGTACATCGGCGCCGCCCTCGAACCCACCATAGACACGCTCAAGGACATCCAGGCAAAGGAACTCCGCCAGCAGTTCGCCGAGATCGATGCGCAGCTCTCCTCCAAACCCACACCTACACGCTTCCTCCTCAGCCAGCGCGAAAAGCTCCAAGCCGCCGCCGCCGCTCCGCCCGCACACGCCGATGCTAACGGTGCAGCCGCTGCCGATGCCCACGACGCCTCCGCTGCTGCCGACGCAGACCAGGACGACGACGACGTCGACCCCTACGACCTCGCAGAGCCTGTCAACGTCCTTGGCAGCCGCGACTACCCCGCCGACTTTGAAGACATGATCGTATCCAAAAAGTGGCAGGAGCGCAAGGAGACGCTCGAAGCCGTCCTCAAGATCCTCACCTCGTCGCCCAAGATTCAGCCAGACGGCCGCTTCGACAACCTCGTAGACCACCTCGCTCTCAAGATCAACAAGGATGCCAACATCAACGTCGTCCTCGTCTCGTGCCAGTGCCTAGAGGCCATGGCAAAGGGCCTCCGCGACAACTTTGCGCGCTACAAGGACAAGGTCGTGCCACCCATCATCGAGAAGCTAAAAGAGAAGAAGCCCGCCACCGTAGACGTCCTCGCAAAGGCACTCGACGCCATCTTCCAGACCGTCGCCTTCTCCGACATCCTCGAGCCCATCTTCACCGGCATCAAGCACAAGAACCCCGCCGTAAAGACAGAGTCCATCCGCTTCCTCGTCCGCTGCCTCCGCACCACCCGCGTCGCTCCCGCAAAGGCAGACATCAAGCCCATCGCAGACGCCCTCGTCAATGCCATGGCAGACGGCTCCCCCGACGTGCGCGACGCAGGTGCAGCAGGTCTAGGCACGCTCATGAAGCTCATCGGAGAGCGTCCTATGAACGTCTTCCTTGACGGCCTCGACGACATCAAGAAGGGCAAGGTCCAAGACGAGTTCAAGACCGCAGAGGTGCGCGTAAAGATGGGAGGAGGGGGTAGCGCCGCCGCCGCAGCAGCTGGTCCCGCAGGTGCAAGGAGGCCACCCGCTGCGGCGGCCCCGGCACCCGCAGCATCCAACCGCGCAGCGCCCGCTGCCGTCGTCCGCGCCAAACCACCCAGCGCCACACCGATGGCAGACGGCAAGGAGAACCAAGCGCCAAGACCCGTGGCAAGGCCACCAGCCGGCATGGCCGCCCGTCTCGGTGGCGCTCGTGCTGCTCCGCCTACAGCCTCGTCATCCGCACCAGCGACGAGACCAGCAGCGGCCTTATCATCAGCACGTTCGGGCGCGGCGGCGGCATCCGGTGGTAAGGGCGCCGCTTCCGCCACCGAACCCGTCAAGTATCGCTTCCATCCCGACGACGCCGAATCCAGAGCCGCCGAGCTCATCCCGAACGGCATCGCCACCCAGCTCGCCAGCAGCAACTGGAAGGAGCGTCTCGCCGGAATGTCTGAATTCAACGACTGGCTCAAGGTCGAGGCCGAATCCGTCGAGGCTGAAATCATCGTCCGTGCGCTCGGCAAGAAGCCCGGATGGAAGGAAAGCAACTTCCAAGTCACGGCCGAGGTCTACAAGGCGCTCCAGCTGCTCGCCAACGACTGCCCCACTTTCGGTCGACCATCCATCGCGCTCTCCGTGCAGCCGCTGTGCGACAAGCTTGGCGACATCAAGCTCAAGACGCCTGCTGGCGAGACGCTCGTCCTCTTTGCCGAAAAGACGTCGTTCGGCTTCCTTCTCGCCCAGGCGCTCGGTCCGCTAGCGTCGCTCAAGGCTCCCAAGGCCATCGCAGACTCCATCCTCTGGGTCGACCAGACGCTGCTCGAGTTCGGAACCGCCGGCGTAGACGTGCGATCGCTAATCGACTACCTCGTTAACTGCCTCAAATCCGCCAACGCTGCCGTCCGCACCAACGCCACCAAGGCGATCGGCACACTGGCGCGCTTCCTGGGCACTGCTCTCAACGCCTTTGTCGCCGATCTCAACCCGCAGCTCAGGACGACCATCGAGGGCGAAATCGACAAGGCCGCCTCCAACCCGCCACCGGCACCCGTCCGCTTCGGTGACGAGACCAAAGCACCTGCGACCAAGGCTGGCGCCGGACCAGCCGCTGCAGCCGGCGCTGGAGCCCCCGTCCAGGACAATGGAGTCGACGAAGACATGCTCGATGAGCTCGTGCCCCGTGTCGACCTTGACCGTCTTGTGCCCGCCACCGCCATCGCGCGCATGGGCGACGCCAACTGGAAGGAGCGCAAAGAGGGTCTCGAGGAGGTGCTGGGCGTGGTGAATGCCAACAGCCGCCTCAAGGGCAACATGGCCGAGCTCGCCAATGCGCTCAAGATGCGATGCTCGGACAGCAACATCATGTGCAAGTCCATGGCTCTCGACGCCATCGCCAAGATCGCCACGGGCATGAACAAGCACTTTGAGCCGCAGGCGCGCATCCTAGCACCTGCCATCGCCCAGGTGCTCGCCGATGCCAAAGCCCCGGTTCGAGCCTCGGCGACAACAGCACTCACAGCCATCGCCAACCAGGTCGGTGCCGGGCCGCTGCTTCCTGGCTTCGGCACCGTCTTGGACAGCAAGTCCGCCAACCCGATGCTCAAGCAGGAACTCTTCGGCTGGCTCGCCGAATGGTTTGAGGCACATCCGCCAGAGAAAGGCATGGACCTCGCCCCGCTCGCTTTGCCCTGCGTTCAATGCCTCGACGATAAGCTCGCTGCAGTGCGAAAGGCGTCGATCGCATGTCTGCCCTACATCATCATGCGCGCGGGCTACAAGCATGTACTCGAGCAAGCCAACCAGCTCAAGACCGCTTCCAAGAACACCGCCATTCCGCTCATCGACGCCGCCAAGGCGCAAGCACAGACCATGGCTCGAAGCGCAGCTGCGCCCGCTGCTGCTGCCGCCGCCGCCGCGCCTCCTGCCCCCATTTCGGCAGCGACCTCGCGTGTGGCTGCGGCCAGCTCTCGAACGGGTGCAGCTTCGCCCGCGAGACCCGCAGGAACGAGCTCTGCATCCGCCGCTGCTTCGTCACCTCGCGCATCGACAATCGCGCGTCCAGGTGGCATCAAACCGCCATCGGCCGTGGGTCGATCGCTCAAGGCCCCCTCGAGCACCATCGCTCGCCAGTCCCGTCTCGCCTCGGATGCCACCGACAGTGGCACCGCCTCGCGCAGCGCGTCGGGATCTGCTGCAGGTGCTTTGGGCTCGGGTGCTGCCAGTGGCAACGCCGTGGACCGCTCTGCACCCCTCATTGCGTCCGACACCAAGGCAAAAGCGCTGCGCGAAAAGCGAGAGGGCAAGGGCGCCAGCTGGATCGCGGCCGACGGCGCGCCGCGTCCCGAGCTCGTCGAGGTGCTGCGACAGCAGTGCGAAGGCCAGCTCAGCCGCGGCATCACCGACTCCATGTTCAGCAAGAGCCACTCGGCGGAGAAAGACTACTACGCTGCATTGACGCTGCTGTCCGACTTCATCTCGAGCCCGACGTTTGCCGAGGAGCAGTACGGTCTTTCGCCCGAAGAGACCATGGAGCGCACGCTGGCCAATTCGGATCTCATCTTCAAGTACGTCTCGATCCGTCTGACGGACAACAACACGAGTCTGTCGCTCAAGTGCCTCGACATCCTCGAACACCTCGTGGCGATGCTCAGCACGCAGCAGTACCACATGAGCGATTACGAGGCAGTGTGCATCCTCCCCTGCCTCACCGCCAAGTTCGGCGATGCCAAGGTGGCCTTCCGCGACCGCATCCGCGAGATCTTCCGCAAGATGACCTTTATCTTCCCGCCAAGCAAGCTGCTCACGTGCTACCTCGAGAACGGCCTGCCGTCCAAGAATGCGCGCGTCCGCGCCGAGTGTCTGGGCGAAGTCGGCTACCTGTTCTCCAAGAACGGCCTGCAAGTGTGCTCGCCGTCGCGAACGCTGCCGGTGATCGCCAAGCAGATCAGCGACCGCGATGCCAACGTGCGCACCGCCGCGCTCTCGGCGCTCGGCGAGGCTTACAAGATCATCGGCGACGAGGTGTACAAGCTCGTGGGCTCTCTGCCGGGCAAGGAAATGTCGATGCTCGAGGAGAGGCTCAAGCGCACCACGGCACCGTCGACGTCTGGAGCGGCAGCTGGTGCTCGACCGGCGCCGACGGGCAGCGCGGCCGCCCGCACTGGTCCACGTGCGTCGGTGCTTCCGTCCGCGGGCACTTCATCGCCGGCTCGTGCCTCGGCAGGCCCGCCTTCGTCGCGACTCGCGCGACCCGGATCGATGCTGCCTTCTTCAGCAGGAGCTGCAGCGGGTGCGAGGTCTCGACTGCCCGCGCCTGGCGCGCCTGGTCCTGGTGCAGCACGCCGCGAGTCGACGATGGGGCTTCCGCGCGCTACGCGAACTTCGACAGGTGTACCCTCTCCACGAGCGTCGATGCTTCGAGCACCTGGCGATGGCGCTGGTCGTCCCGGCAGCATGCTGGCGTCGGAGCGCGACGAGCTGGTGGGCGACGAGATGCCCGCCGAGGAGGACGAGGAGCTGACGGTGGACCAGGCGATCAACCTGGTGGTGAGCAGCAACGTCGAGCAGAGCGTGCTTGCGCTGAAACACGTCGAGGCCTTCATCCGGGAGGAGGAGCCGCAGCTGATCCTGCACGTCGACCAGCTGGCGATTGTGCTGAGCAAGCAGATGCAGCGCGCGTTTGCGCCGGACGCGGGCGACTTTGGACACGAGCGGCTCAAGAAGCACCTGCTGGTAGTGAGCACGTCGCTGTTCGACAAAAACCGCGTGTGGGAGGACGGGCGAACGCTGGGGTCGTACCTGTCGCGTTCGGCGCTGATCCCGCTGCTCACGGTGCTGCTGCAGCAGCTGATCCAGTCGACGTCGCGCAGCGACGATGCGGCGGCGCAGAACGAGTCCAAGTTCCTCAACGTGATTGTGCTGCGGTGCTTCTCGGCGTGCAACCTCAACCTGCTGTACGGCGCGTGCCTGCAGATGCTCACCGAGGCGACCGAGGACCTGCGCGAGCTCGAGGGCGAGGTGCTCGAGACGCGCTCCAAGTTTTCCGAGCTGCTGGTCAAGTGTCTCTGGAAGATTGCCAAGCGGCTCGAGGAGAGTCTGGCGCAGGGGCAGGTGGAGCCGCAGCAGCTGTTTGCGGATGTCGAGAGCTTCCTGCAGGCGATCGCGCCGTCCGAGTGGCGCCAGCGCGCACAGGACGGCGTGCCGCTGGCGGACCTGCCGCTGCGTACGGTCAAGATCATCCTGTCGCACACGTCGAACCACTTTGGCGAAGAGGCGCTGGGCATGCTCGATATGATCCCGCAGCCGGAGAACAGCTTTGTGTACAAGTATCTAATCCGCATGCTCAACGTGGCGGCGGATGAGGGTGGCGGTGCTGACAAGGTGGCGGTGGCGGATGTGGATGGCGGCGATGCGGCTGCCAGATCGGCCTCTCGGGCACGAGGAGGCCAGAGCAGCGCGGGCAACGGACACGGCGCCGGCAACGGCAGCAGCGGCGTGGACGACGGCAGCAGCACGCACCACGCCGAGCTGCGCGACATTTTCCAGCGCATCTCAAACAAGAGCGAGTCGCGCCAGGGGATCCGGGAGCTGTACGAGTTCCAGAAGCGCAATCCGCACCTGGAGAAGCACGTGGAGAACTCGCTGCAGAAGACGGGACCGATCTTCCAGCGCTTCATCAAGCGCGCGCTGGCCAACCACGCTGCCGAGGATCCGGACGTGATGGGCGGCGGTGGTGGAGCCGCGGCGGCGGCGGGTGGCGAGGCGGAGGCGGCCGAGGTGAAGCGCGGCAGTACGCCGTCGGGGGCGAGTGCCAACGGTAGCGCGGGTGCGGGCGGAGTGGGAACGCCTGGTACACCGCGCTCGTCGCGCTTCTCTGCCGCGGCAGGAGGAGTAGGAGGCGTTGGGGGCGATGGATCGATGGGCAGTCCGTCGTCTTCGGCCACCCAGTCACCGCGTGGCTCGTCGATCCGCAGTTCGGCGACGGAGGACCGTCTGGCTCAGCTGCGCGCCAAGTTCAGCTCGTAGGCGCGCGATTGTACTTTTATCTCGACATTGAAATTTTATTGGTAACTTACCACGAACAGGCTTGGAGGATGATGCTCAAGTGAAGAGGAGGGGATAGACGAGGTGGGACCAGATGTAGAGGGCGAAGATGAGGGCGAGGATGAGGGCCAAGATGCAGGGGATGGTGCCGAATTTGAAGCGGTAGAGTTCGGCGAGTTGTTCGAGGTAGTTGATCATGACTTTGCCGTCGAGTTTGCTCTCGCCCTCTTGGCGGATTCCGAAGCTGAAGGGGATTTCGGCGATGGCCGAGTTGGGGACTCCGGATTTGACGAGGAGGTCGAGGGCGATTTTGAAGCCCTGGGCGTTGATGTTGTGGTCTGCGTTTCTGAATGCGGAGCTTGTGATACCGAAGAAGCCTGACATTGGGTCGGATGCCGAGGTTAGGGGACGTGCAAGCATTCTTGCGCCGCTCGAGATGATTTGTCGATGCAAAGGCCAATCTTTATCCATGGCTACGCCTTCACCGTACCTTGTACCGAGTACGAAGCTCTTGTGATCGTTGAGGGCGAGTAGAAGAGAAGGTACAGCTTCGGGAGGGTGTTGAAGATCCGCATCCATGCAGATCATTCTTAACCCCTTGGCTTCTCTGAATCCGCGTACTACTGCCGACGACAATCCACGTTCGGCGGTTCGCACGACGATTCGAACATTGTATCCCTCGGACTGCAGCTGTTGGATCGTCTCTACGCTTCCATCGCGCGAGTTGTCGTCTACGATGATGACCTCCAAATCGCCCAATTCGGCCGACGAGGCGTGCGATGCAAACGCCTGGAAGAGCCGCGTGACGAGTGGACGCAGGTTGGCATTCTCGCGGAAGGCAGGCACGATGACGGAGCACGACGCCGAGTGGGACGACGCAGACGCCGAGGTGGACGCGTGCTTGCGGTTCTTGGCCGAATCCATTTCGAGTGCGATCGACATGCCGAGGTGCCGCAAGTGCAGAGGAGAGATGGAGGAAGACCGTGCAGCGAGTCTACAAGACACGTGTTGCCAAAAGAGAGAGCGAGGTGTTGCTGTCAGAGGAACGCCGCCAAATCACCACCGCCCGTGCGCGCACGGTTGGCAATGTTAGGCCGCAAACGACTGGAGCGAGATCGGATCGCGATCGGGAGCGTGGTGAGCCGTGCACCAAAAGCTGAAGTGTGGAGGTTAGTTGCCGTTGCCTGCTGAATCGCCGCACACGACACAGCAGCTGCAGCAGCAGAACGGCGACGGACCGACGGCAAAGCATTATTCGCGGCACAGGACCTAACGTCACACGCAGCTCGGCTTGCCGACCAGGTGCCGATCGGAGCGTGCCGACAGGGTGACTAACGTGCTCTCCAGCTGAGCCGTCACCTTCGCTTCCAACCATCACCATCTCTCTCTCTAGCACCAACAGCATCACATTCACAAAGAATTGCCAAAATGCCAGCCACCGCAGGTTCGTACCTTGCCTCTGCCTCGTCGAGTCGCGCCCTGCTGAGGTTCGCCCGACTGCCGCACTCCACCCGCTCCTTGTCGTACTATGCGCGGGCTCCATCGCTGGGCCAGGCGTCGTATCGAGTTGCTGCCGCGACGCAGAACCGTCGCTCACCCGTCTCTGCCCTCTCTGCATCCGCACACCTCTGCCGTTCTCCTCCTTCTCTACTCGCTACCTTGCGCGCATTCCACTCGTCGGTTCCGCGCGCGCTTCCACCCTCTCCAGAGACCGCCAGCTACCGTCTTAACCAGTAAGCCATCTCCCATCCTCACCCCAGCCGTCTCGTCGCGCTCACACTGACCGACCCACATCCGCCACACTCGCTCTGATGATGATGACAGTGTGATGCTGCGCGTCAAGGACCCCAAGAAGTCGCTCGAGTTCTACGAAAACGTGCTGGGCATGGACGTCATCGACAAGCACGACGGCGGCGACTTTACGCTCTACTTTCTCGCGTACCAGCATCAGAAGGGCGTGAGCCGCGGCGAGCGCGAAGCCATCCTCGAGCTCACCCACAACCACGGCACCGAGAACGACGACTCGTTCGCCTACCACAACGGCAACAACGAGCCCAAGGGCTTTGGCCATCTGTGCGTCTCGGTCGACGACCTCCACGCCGCCTGCGACCGATTCGAAAAGCTCGGCGTCAAGTTCCAGAAGCGCCTCACCGACGGAAAGATGCGCAACATCGCCTTCATCCTCGACCCGGACAACTACTGGATCGAAATCATCGCCACCAACAAGCCCCAGTAAGCGTCGGCCGGGCATGTGCAGCCAAGCACCCAACGCGGATGCAGCCGTCGCTCGTTTCATCCTCCACTGACCCTCCACTGCCTCACCCTTACTTGTTGTGTGACTGGTGCGAGAAAAGACGAAAGCACGCACTGTGAATGCCAAACACCTCGTGCTCTAACGTTTCTTTCCATTCCGTTTGCACACTACACATGAGCGAGCCCGGCGACGAAGCGCATGACGACGTTGTGGCCCTTGAAGAGGTTGGACTGGCGGATGCGTTCGTTGGGCAGATGTGCGCTGTCGCTGCTCTGGCCCATGGGCAAGTGCACTGCCGCCGCGCCTAGCTCCTTCTCGAGGATGGCGATGGCGGGGATACTGCCGCCCTCGCGGATCGAGATGGGTTGAGCATTCCACTCGTGACGCACCGCATCGCGGAGCAGGCCAAAGTACACGCTGGCGTCGGAGCCGAGCCACCAGTCGGCACGGTGGTCGACGGTGACGCACACCTTGTTGCGCACCACGCGGCCCGCCGATGCAGGTGCCGCGTACAGCGCGTCGAACGTCGACGCAACGTACGCACGCAGCGATGCCTCGATATCCGCCAGCTGCTGATCCGGCACAATGCGCAGCGACACCTGCGCCTCGACGCTCGATGGAATCACCGTCGAATTGCCCGGTCCCGACACGCGCACATTGTGCACCGACAGCGAAGGATACCTCCACTTGGCCATGAGCGACTCGACCGTATCCGCATGCGCACCTGCATGCTGCTTGATGTGCACAATGTCGCGGTACGCCTGCACCTCGTCTTCGGTCGTCTGCCTCACTGCATCGTAGAAGCCAGGCAGCGCTACACGCTCCCCCTCGCCTGTGAGCGCAGCAAGCAGTTTGACCATGTCCACCATGGGTTCGCGGATCGAACCACCCTCCACGCCCGAGTGCACATCGCGCTCGCCACTCCCCACACTCACCGTGGCGCGCACCACTCCGCGCAGCCCCACCGTGATGCACGGCGTCTCGTCGTCGAGCCAGTACGAGTTGGACAGCAGCACCACATCGATCGGTCCGATCTCGCTCTTGAACTTGCGCACCGCCTCGACGAACCCGACCGAGCCGTTTTCCTCCTCGCCCTCGATGAGGAACACGACGTCCGAGTGGAGTCGGCGTGTCGAGAGCAGCCGATGCACCGCACATGCCGCCGCCAGAATGGGTCCCTTGTTGTCCGACACGCCGCGACCGTACAGAAAGCCGTCGCGCCCGTCGAGCGTGAACGGCTCCGACGCCCACGAGCCCTCGGCGGCAATGCAGTCGTAGTGGCCGTAGAACAGACACCGCTTCTGTGGCCGCGCGCGCGACGTCCTCGCCTCGTCCGCATCCGCCGCATCATCCCGCCCATCGAGATGGTCGAACATGATCGAGCCGCTCAGACCCTGCGCACCGTCGTCTTCGTCGTCGTCGTGGTCGAGGACGCGTGACGATTCGGACGAACTCGTGGACGCTGTCGATGTCGAGGCCGAGGTGGATGCACTGCGCGAGCGGTCGTGCGCGCCACTCGCCGCCGTCCTGCGCCGCCGCGAGCGGTAGGCGTTGGCCTTGAACGTGGCGAGCACGAGCGGGTTGGTGCCGACCGGGTTAGGCAGGATGCGCGCCTCGGCCCCGAGTTCTTGGAAGCACGACTTGAGAAAGTGCGCCGCCTGTCGGCAGTCTTCGCGATGCTCTTCGCTCGAGCTGATGCTGGGGATGGCGATGAACCGGCGCAGCAGCGAGCGCAGCAGCGGCCACTGTGCCGACACCGACTCGGGCGTCTGTGCCTCCTCCGCCTTACCCTCGGCATGAGTCATGGTGGGGAACGATGTGGCAACCGGCGTCGACGAGAGCGAGGGTGTGGCCGACTCTTCGAGCGAGAGATGCTCCAGCTCACGGCGGCGCAGTTCGGCAACGGGTTCGCGCGACGATGATGGCCGTGCGGGCGAGGGCGTCGTGTCCCAGATGCGGATAAAGTTGTCGCTGGAGCCCGTGACGAGCTGAGCCACCCTCGTTGGCCCTCCACAGCCAGCTGCAGTGCGAACTTTGGTAATGGATAGTACGATGCCCTTGTGCGCCTGCACCCTATTGATGCGCCTAAACGACCGGTCCCACGTGTGCACATTCCCGTCCGCGCCCGCCGTAAAGAGCAGACCGGACTCGGCACACGTCTCGAGGCAGATGACGTCGTCCGAATGCGCGCGGATGGTGCGCACGAGCGTACACGTTTCGAGATCCCACACCTCTACTTCTCCGCCCTGCAGACCGGCGAAGAGCGTAGTCTTCCACGACGCGAGCGCGAGCACGGCGTTGCCGTCGGCGTTGGGGCTCTCGAGTGTGGCGAGCAGCGAGAGGCCGGCGCGTGTGGCGTGCCACAGCTTGATGGTCTCATCGCCCGAACCGGATGCGAGAACCGTCGGATGCTGCGCGTCGCCCTCGAGCGTGAGCAGCGCAAGGCAGTACACATAGCCAAAATGCGCCGAGGGTACCGCCGAGCTCGGTGGCACAAGCAGCGTGCGCACCGACCCGCTCGAGTCGTCACGTTCGTCCTCGTCGCGCACGGCAGTGCTGTCCAAGCGTTGCGATGCAGCATGTAGGACCTTTTCGGTGGCGCGGGTGGTGGACAGTAGCCCCTTATCGCTCAGATGCGCATCGGGCTCGGTAGACTGCGGCCTGTCGTTCGGCGTGGCTGTCTTGGTGAGCTTTTGGGTGGCGGAGGATGGAGGGCGGACACGTGCTGGGGTCGAGCTTCCGGCGCTGCCGAGGCCGGATCTGCTGAGCGCGACAGGGACCGAGTCGAAGAACTTGTGCGGACGTGCGACGATGTCTGGCGTCGAGATGATTGGACTATCTGCACCCGCCTGATTGAAGCCGAGCGGCGCTGTGCTCACGTCGGAGTGCATTGCGAGCGACTCGTTAACATCGAGCCGCTTGGGTGGGCCGGGCTGCTTGTCGAATCCCGCTAGACAGATCCACTGTATTGAGGTCGACTGGCAGCCCAGATACAGCGTCTCGAGCACGGAGCACCACTTGAGTGCAAAGATGTCGCCGACATTCTCTTCGGCAGGATGGACGACAAAGAGCGGCGCGTTGGTGTCGGTGTTCCAGACGCGGATCGTGTTGTCTCCGGATGAGCTAAAGAGCCAGCGCTTCTCCGGGGCGAGCTCGAGCGCAAGCACGCTCCCCGTGTGGCCCTGCAGCCGTGCAGCTGGTTGGAAGGTCTCGAGATCCCATACGTGGATGCAGCCCGCCTGAGAGCCCGAGTAGAGCAGGTTGCGACGCTCATCGACCGCAAGCGAGAGCACGGACGAGTGGTGGTTGATCGAGTGGCTCAGCAGCGCCGCTGTCGAAGCGGCTGGGTCGGATGCATTGGCGGTGGCGGCATTAGAGCGCCAGGACGATGCACCGGCGGTGCGCGCGTGCGACAGGCTGCGGAACGGTTGTGATGGCGGTGCAGGCGATGGATCGTATGAGCCGACCAGGTGTTCAAAGTGGACGTTGGGCGAACACATGCTTGGCGACGGCCAGCCGTGGTGGTCGGGATGCTAGTGTAGAAAGCACACCTGGTCGCGTCCACGTCCACGTCCACGCACAGGATGGCCACAGCTGCAGATAGGGTGGAGGAATGTTGGGTGCGTGCGGAAAGTATGGTGTCATCCGACACGCCAACCAGCTCATTTCGGCCAACTGCCGAAGCGCAGCAATCGCGCTACCCGATTCACTGAAATATACGACTCGAGATGGGAAGATAGCCCGATCTGAAACACAAACAGGGTTCGGGATCCGGAAGAGCCGACGTCAGGCGTGGGACTGCAGGCAGAAAAAGTTCGGCGCGTCCGAAGACACCCCACCGCTTCCTTCTCTAAAGTCACTCTTCGCCCTCGTAGCCCTCAGGGCATCATCGGCATCATCGGCACCATCCGCACCAGTTGGTTCGTTTTCACCACAACAGCTCGTGTGCAGCGGTGGGGTCGATAAGGCAATCATCGTCGACAATACGCTCGGCTCCGGACCTGCCGATCCACCACCATGCCTAGGGCCTCCTCCTCCTCTTCCTCCGCCTCGGCGGCAGGCTCCAAGCTCACCAAGCTCGAGTCGGCGCTCTATCGAGCCGCACAGTCCGCTCGCGGCGGCGTCATCACCCAGGACCAGATCACCGACCAGTTCAAGCATGAGCAGCTCCACGACCAACTCGAGGCCATCAACGGCCTGCTCAAGAAGAGCCTCTTCACCGTCCAGACGCTCAACGGCTCCATCCAATACGCCGCCACCGCCAAGGCAGAAGCGAGCATGATGGGCAAGCTCGACGATACCGAAAACATGGTCTACCAGCACATCAAGGACTCGCGCAACGAAGGCATCTGGACCAAGCAGCTCAAGGCTCGCTCCGGCCTGCACCAGACCATCATCAACCGCTGCCTCAAGTCTCTCGAGCAGAAGCAGCTCGTCAAGGCCGTCAAATCGGTCAAATACCCCACCCGTAAGATTTACATGCTCTTCGGCCTCACCCCGTCCATCGAGCTTTCGGGTGGGCCGTGGTATACGGACAACGAACTGGACACCGGCTTCATCACCGAGCTCTCTATGGCGTGTCTCAACTTTATCCGCTCCAAGTCGTTCCCCAAGAACGGTCAGTCGCGAGCGCTCTTCCCCACCAGCCACACGTCGCAGCTGCCATCGGCCAACACCGTGCACACGTACCTGCGCAGCTCCGGGCTCACCGAGACCGAGCTCGAGCTCGAACACGTCGTCTCGCTGCTCGACATCCTCGTGTACGACGAGCAGATCGAAAAGATCCCTGTCCTTCCCTTTTCGTTTGGCGGCGGTGCACGTACGAATGGATTCGACGACGACGACGACAACTACACCGACTCGGGCACGTCGTCCGGAGGCAGCGGCTCGGACAGCGACAGCGAAAGTGGATCGGACAGCGAATCGGAAGCGCAGGAGACCGGATCGGACAGCGATGCACCACGCAAGAAGGTGAAGAAGGAGCGCAGAGATCACGACGACTCGGGCAGCGACGACGACGACGACGGTCCTGTCACCAGCCGCAAGCGCAAGCGCTCGTCTGCCAAGTCGTCTTCGCGCAAGAAGAGCAAGTCGTCCAAGCGCAGCAGCAAGTCCAAGGACAAGAAGTCGCACTCTCGCTCGCGGTCCCGATCCCATTCTCGCTCTCGATCGCGCTCTCATGCTGCCTCGGACTCGTCCGACGCGAGCGATTCGGACTCGGATGCATCCAGCGCGTCGTCGGCATCGTCGGGGCGTCGACGCAGCAAGAAGCGCAACGGCAAGTCATCCGCTCGCTCCGCGCGTGCAGGTGGGGGTGACTTTGTGCCGTTTGTCTACCGCGCCGTGCGCCCCCACGCCGTCAAGGTCGGCTGGACAGAAACACCCTGCGGCCACTGTCCCGTGTTCGACTTTTGCGACGACACGGGCCCCGTCAATGCCGAGAGCTGCCAGTACTACGGCGGCAAGCACGACGAGCTCGGACGCAAGCTCACCAATGGCTGGATCGACACGGTCGCCGACGGCGATGACGAGGACGATGCAGAGGACGACGAGCGCGAAAGGGACAATGAGGCGCTCGAATGATCCTGAATTCAGTCGTAATTCAGCTCAGTGGTTTGCGTAAGAGGAAGGAACGTGTGCAAGGTGGGTGTGGAAAAGGGGTGTGAGATGAGGAAGGTGGGTTGGTAACGTGGGCGTGCATGCATGAGATGCACGTGTGCGCCTCGGGTTGCCAGCGAGACGGGTTGTGTTCCGTGCATCGTTGCATGAACGGCCGGTTGGTGCCAAAGTGGAGTTCCTCTCTTCCGCTCTGATGTGCAGGTTGCACGCATTAGGCGCTACGCGAACATGAGTTTGAGCTTGCCTCAGTTGCGACGCCGCGTTGCGACACCGCGTTGTCACGGCCATCTATTCTGGTCACTTGGGCCAGTTTCGAGCCCAGACGTACCGTAGCTGTCCAATGTAAAGATGCCGTCCCAAGCCGTACTTGGTCGATTCATTACGGCAATGGGCACAGAGATGCGATCTCGCGCAACGTTGAGCAAGTGCTTGCCAGCAAGAGCATCGCATCGTTGCAAGAACAATGGATCGTGCTCGATCTCGATGCATCTCGGCGTCTGTTGCGCAGATGAAAAAGCAAGCATTGTGTCTCGTAGTCGCCGTCCGATCATGGAGACGTACTGTGCAGTGCATGATGGAGCGTATCATAGGATACGACCGCGGTGAAAGCCGACCCACACATGCTTCCGCCCACACAATCCTTGCCTCGCCCCTGAAGAAACCTGCAATTGCGCAAAGGGCCCCCCGTTGCTTTGACAACGTCTCAAGCAGAGGGGAATGAAGCTATAAGTAGCCGGTCATGTCGTCGTTCATCGCAGCCACACCATCTCATTCATCACCTCATCCCCTATCGGTTTCTCATCTCTGCCTTGCTGGACAAGACAGGCCCTTATCACACTCAAGCTCTAAACCAAATACTCTACGCTTCGCTCTGTGCGCCTCCACATTCAAATTTCCCATTTCGCGACTCTATCCACCTATTTTTGGCACCATGACCTTCAAGCTCACCGTCGGCCTTTTGGCGCTCAGTCTGGCGCTTCCCCTCGCCATCATCGATGGTGTCGAAGCTGGAATGGCCACTCGATACTGGGATTGCTGGAGTTTGTGTTCCGTGCATCATTTCATGAACGGCCGATTGGTGCAAAAGTGGGATTTCTCTCCTTCTCTCAGCATGATGTGCAGGTTACGTTTGCGCGGACGATGTCAGGAATGGCTGGCGCCGTGTGTCCTTAGAAGTGAAGACTGAGGGAGTACTGGGGATTCATTCGTCACCTCGTGAGTAACAGAGACATATATATACCAGAGAATAGTCATGAAGTAGGGGGTACACACCCCGGGTTGGGTGGTTGGGGGGGGGGGGGGCCTGGCTAGCGTTGCTGCTGCTGCACGCGCGGATGAGACTGGATTGGTTTAGAATTCAGGACCCGACCATCAGGCGGCCGAATCGCTGGATTTTTTTCTCGGTTGCAGGCCAAAGTCGGCGCGAGATTTGAATTTACCTCTTCTCTGTGGAGCATGTGAACGCACAGCCGGCGGATGAAAAAGACAGAGAGAGGGAACGGCCTTGCATGGAGGCTGGTTGGCTGTGCGGGTGTTCCTTGCAGCGAGCATGCAAGCTGAAGCGAGTGTGCCTTTGGCGTGTCCAGACACAGACTGGGCCCACGCAAGCTTGTCCCACCCTTTGCGGCTAACTGAGCAAGCATCAAACAGTCTCAGGAGATTCGAGATGGATGGATGCCGAACCGGCATGCTGGAATCAAGACTTGGCTTGGAAGGCAGGTCGTAGGAAACCCGATGTCGATTCGCGCCTTGCCATCCGTTTGAATCGTGGCGGGGAAGAACTCGATTTTTGTGAAAAAAGACAAAGAAAAAGGGGGTTAATTTCCGCGTCGTCTTACCGCGGCAGCGTCCTCTGGCATGATGGCCCGCTGTGAGGAGGAGGAAGGGGAGTGCGTCGATTTGCGTCGGGTTCCCCCTTCTCATTTCACAAAAAAAAAGAAATCAAATGAAAGCAGGCTCGCTTGGATTGAGTGCAGGCACGGTGACAGTCGCGTGCGTGCCTGCCTGCAGTGTTTTGGCGGGTGTGCACTGGCACGGGAGGGTCTCGCTAAACCTCATAGTCGGGCATCCCACAGACCCTGGTTTTCTGGCCGCGCCCCCACGACTCTCTCTCTCTATCTAGCCTGCCTTGGCGATCTGTCCCAACACGGCTTGGCTCGTCCGGTTGAGGATGCAGTACAAACTAGCGGCTGGCTTGTAGAGACCGTGCCGTGCCGGCCATCTTCGTATTCACAGACAAGCCGCAAAGGACAGTAGTGCCGCGAGGCGTGCCGTGCATCGAGATGCCTTAGGTTTCGGCTCTGCTATGCCCTGCCAGTTTAGGCGGCGAGCAATTCAGGCAGCGATTCCCACCGCCTCTGAATGCTGAACCCTGAGCCAGCCATGTCTCGCTAGCAAAAGTACGCCTTCTCGCTCGTTGCCGTACCCATGATCACCATCCTCGTTTCCTCAAGTCGCTTCCATCGCTCCGTATCCAGCCAACGCGACGCCCGCATCCGCTGATCTGCATCCGCGTCTCCCTCGCACGAGCTTCCCCCTCCTCCTTTCTCTCCATCACCACCACCCTCACCACCTAACCCTACCCTTCCCGCCCGCGCTCCGGCTCCCTCCTTCCGCAACCCCTTCAATACACGTGTTGTCGCGTCGAGCGCCTGGCCTACAGACATGCCCGTCACAATGAACCTCCAGCCCAGGGCGGTTGCCGAACCTCTCCGCCTCAACAACATCCCCATCGGTTTCATCCCCGATGTCGGCTCCGACGGTGGTAACGTGCAGACCATGGTCGGCATCAACGGCTTGCTCGCCGGCCGCGGTCAGTCGTACTCGTACGGCTTCTACGACCAGACCACCTACGGCACCATCTACAACGGCCAGAAGATCCTCGCCAATGCTCCGGACATCTACGCTTCCGGTGCCATCCTCGAGGCCAGCATCATGCCCGTCGGCAGCTGGGGCGGCTTCACCGCCACCGACAACTCGCAGGCAAAGGCAGTCTGCAACGTCATGAAGAAGTTCACCGACGCCGGCGTAGAGGTGCGTCTGCGCTTTGCCCACGAAGTCAACTACTACGTCACCACGGGCGAGTACGCTCCCATGAACGACATGGGCGTATCTGCCTTCAAGACCGCTTGGGCACAGGTCTCGGCCGCCTGCAAGACCATCGCTCCCGCCGTCAAGATGTGGTACTGCCCCAACGCAGCCAACCTGAGCGTCTACGAGACCTACATGCCGGACAACTTCAACTCGACCGTGCAGATGATCGGCATCGATTTCTACCCGGCCTCCAACGATCTCGCGACGGCTGCCAACTACATCCAGACCGTCAAGCCCTTCCACGACAAGTACTCCTCCTCCTCCGTGCCTTTTGTTGTTGCCGAGGCCGGCACGCACGCGCTCGACGCATCGCTACAGGACCGCATCAACTGGCTCCAAACCCTCTCGTCGACCGAGGTCAAGGCAGCGCTGCCCAACCTCGAGTCCATCACATGGTACAATGCGCTCCGCAAGACCGACGTCCTTTCCAACGGCGTCGGTGGTGACTTCCGTATCCTCGACCCCGGCAACGCCACCTTCCCCAACTCAGAGGCACAGCAACTCTTCCCTGTCGTTCAGAACGCAGAGGCTTCCGCATCAGTCGTGTCGCTGGCAACAGCCGCTACTGCCACCGCCACCGCTACCGCACCAGCCAGCCTTCCACCTTCGCTCCGCACCGGTTCCGGTGCTCCCTCGACCAAGAAGGGCCTCTCGGTAGCCGGCCTAGCCGTCACGGCGCTCGCCGCCATCTCGGCACTTTCGTACCTTTGATCTGGCCCCAAGTGGCTATGGCCACAGATACCTCTGTCCACCGCCCCCTCTTGCGGCGTGTTTGTAGACTTTTGCCTCCTTCCCCCTTTGCTTTGACGTTGTTGCTTGGCGTGTTACGGGACGTGCTTCTTTCTTCTTGGTTTCGTCTTGCACACATGCGTGTACGCTTGTGGTCTCGTTGCTCTCTTTTTATTTTTTTCAATGGACGATTGATGGATCTTTTATGCCGGTGTGGCAATGTCAGTCGACGTCTCGCTCCTCGTGTGTTCCGATTAAAGAAGCAGGTGAGGACGGGCTACACAGCTCGCAAGTGATGTTCGTGAGACACGCAGCCTGGTTGCAACGCACTCTTCTTTGCCTCGACTCGGCTCATTTCACTCGAAAGCTGCTCCGTCTCTGAGGCCTCAGAGAAGGCACTGACTCCAAAACACAGCGCAAGACACCACGCAGACAGGCACAGAAAGAAAAGTGTCCGTTGCATTGATGACAGCAATGCGTCAATCAAGATACAAAATATGCACAACTCGTGCAACCATCAAGACCAAATCGGTAAACAAAAGAGACAGAGACAAAGAAATACAAGAAGTCGAAAACGACACACGCTCACCACGGCACCTTGGTCAGCCCCAGCTTGGCCATCGGGTTGCCCAGGCTCGGCAGCGGCATCAGGTAGCCCGACTTGCGCGCCCTGTCCATGTGCTGCGGCGAGATCGTCGAAAGCTGCTGGATCTCGTCCTGCCCGTAGAAGAAGATGAGCGTCGCGCGTCCAAGCAGCTCCGACGGGATCTCGATCGCCACGCGGAAGAGCACCGAGAGTGCCAGTGTGATGATGAGCGTCAGCGCCCAGATGCCCGCCAGGTTGGTCGCAGCACCCGACGTGGCCGACGAGGCCGATGTCATGGGGAACACCTTGGGCATGATCGACCACAGCACAATCGCGTGCATCGCTACAATCGCTGCACTGATCTGCTGCCCCATCATCGAGATCGGAGCGAGCGCGAGCACGCGCTGCGACACCTGCGAAAGCTCCAGGAACACCAAGAGCAGCGCCGAGCAGATGACATCGGTAAACTTGATGACCGAGTAGATGTTGGCTCCCTGCTGGTCCGAAGGTCGCAGCACTTGAAGATGGCTCAGGCCATCGTTCATCGGGTCGCGCACCTGAGGAATCAACAGGAAGATGAGGAAGAGCGCAGCGCAGAGCCCCTGCACCACCCAGCTAGCCACCTTGTGCCTGCGGAGGCGCGCGAAATGGCCAGAGACATCGAGCTCGGCGACGAGTAGTCCGAGCATCGCAGGTGCGAGGTACGAGAGCGTGCACCAGTTGAGCAGACCCATGACGAGCAGGAACGCCACGCGCGTGTCCCGCTGCAGGATGCCGACGATGAGCGTGAGGCCGTACAGGTAGTAGCTGTTCTGGAAGAACCAGGGCATGTAGAAGATGGGGCCAGCGGCACTGCGCAGCTGCGTAGGGTGGTCCTCCAAGGTGAAGAGGTTGGTGGCTGTGATGATCCACTGCGAAGCATTGCGGAAGCACCAGCCGGGGCGAGTGCCGATCAGCGTCTCGAAGTTCGGGTTGTCGGGATAGAGGTTGGTGGTTTTGCAGATGGCGTATTGAACTCCGGTGACAAAGAGGACGGGCAGCACGAAGCGGAAAGGACGCGAGATCATGGCCATACCGACGAGCTTGTAGTCCGGGGTGTTGATCTCGCTCTGCGAGCCGCTGTCACCCTTGGGTGCCTGAGCCGGCTGCGGGGTAGCCTTCTCGTCGAGCGCCTTGGGAGCAGGAAGCTTTGCTGCCTTGGCCGCCTTGGCCTTGGCAGCGACATCGGTGAAGCTCTTGATAGCATCCTTGCGGTTGACGAGCCATGGAAGCGTAAGTGCGCGGCCCTGAATGGCAAGGAAGAGGGTGAGGGCAAAGTACGAGTTGAACGGGTAGAGGATGCTCTTTCCAACCGACCAGTTTTGGCTGGTGGTTGAAATGACCGTAGAAGTGAGCGCAACGATGGCTGCAACGAAGCGGAGACCATCAATGTACCTCAGGCGTCCGTACTTCATCTTCTTGATCGCATCTGGGGTCAAGGGTGAGCCCGCTTGACCCATCTCGGCCTGACCGTCCCACGAGTTGCTGGCCCTGAGAGGGCTCTTCTTGGCCAGAGGATCGACTTTGATCCCCTTGTGCGAGCCGTTCTCCGAAGAAGCATAGTCGGTGGGTGTGAGGCTCGGGTTGACCAAAGTGTTGTGAGCCGAGCCTCTTCGCGAGTCGTCGGCAAGCGAGTAGGAGCTGAAGCGGCCCGAAGTGTGGACGTAGCTCATGGATCGCAAGTAGGCCATGCCATCCTCGTTGTCAGTGGTGCCGAGCGGGGTCTCGACACCGCTGGCAATGTCATTGGGACCGAAAGAGGGAGACTCGGAGAGCCCCGAGCCTCGCCTCCAGGATGCTGGGATGGGCTTCGACATTGTTGAGAGGTAGGAAGGAGCTGCACTGGCCTGTCTTGACTCTCGGATCGTCGATCTTGTAATGAGAGTAGGCTGGGCAGTCCTGATGGCGATGAAGGGAGAGGAGAGAGTAGGAAGGACAAAAAGAGGGGAGACGAGATGAGGAGAAAGGAGAAAGGGAGCAGCCGGTAGCAGGGAGGAATCGAAAGTAGGACGAGGGACGACCGATGGCTGTGGATTCTGGGCCAAGAACGTCTCAGACAGAGGCAAATTCACCAAACAGCTCAGCAGAGGAGTGGCGCCGACATCGAAGAGGGCGATGAAAAGAGCTTACCCGGGTTAGCGACCATGCGAAAGGGTGCGTCGCTACAGTTTCATACGACACAAACAAGGCACGCCATGATAGGCCGACGAGCTTCACGGCACATTCAGGGCTGGCGACCGGCTGCCGTGGTCAAGGCAGCGGAACCCCGCTTTTGTCACCGGCTTTCAAGGAGTCAGCCGCAACAGGGCCCGTAGCGGATGGGAGCTTCGCCTATCGATGGCCCTTGCCGAGCACATGCGAACAGCACGACGGAAATCAGGCAGCGCGGCTCAGCACAGCGGTCTTGGCTTGCGAGGTGCAAGGTGGGCGTAGAGGGTCTGAACTGGGGTCTCTGAAAAGCGACATGCATGTCGAGGATGAAGCGGCGTCACGACCCGCTTTCGGTCGCGGTTGCCCGGCTAGACTGGCAGTAACCTGTTGCAAAGTGCGACTGTCAAAAAGTGCATCTTCAGTGCGTTGTGAAGCAACCAGGCGCCTGCGCCCTCGTGTGGGATTTCCGAATGTAATTTTTTATTTTATTTTATTTTTTTACTCTCAACCGCAACTTGCGGCTTGGCTAGTTCGGTTGCTGCAGGCGGTGACCTCACCCGCCAATCAATCTTCTGCCTGCGGTCGAAACCCTGTTTCACTCTCCCTGCTGGTGCTGCTACTTCCGTTTGGCTAAACTGGAAGCAAATGGCACGCTAGCAACTGAGCGACAATAGTCCGTTGGCAGCCAAGGTGAATGTTCAAGTTTGGCGAGCCAAATTTCTCTCAGAAGTCCACCAACCCCTGTTTATTTTGAGCTCGATAAGGGCACCGCTCGTCCCGAAACGATGCCGTGTAAAGCGCCTTGTCACAATCTTGGCCTGGTTTCGACCACCGAAGCGCGTGCAGCTCCTTCGCTTGTGTACGGCGGTTTCCTGCCGCCGGAAGGAGGAGAAGTGATGGGTAAGGCCAGATTGCGAGTCGTCGCGATACGTGCAGCGGGAGGCGCCCACGATCGTTCTATAGCGGCGTGGCCGGCAGAACCAAGTTTTTTTTTTCTCTTTTCTCAGTTACAAAGCGGAGCACATGGCCGTTTGAATCACATGTGGCAGAGGATGTGCTGATGAAGCGGCGGAACGGCTAGTCTGAACGTCGCAATGTGTTGTGCCTGCTTGACGGAAAGGGGAGACTGAGGCCTTTTGGATGGGACATCTAAGTTGAGATGGTGAACTGAGGGTGGCATTGTCGGACATTCTTGACTCACGTAGGCATGTGCGTGTGCTTTACGTCGATTTGTTCAACGCGTGCTGAATTGACGCAAGTGTGAAGGACGCCGTGGGAGGTTGTGACGTGCAGAAGGAGGCGCGTCCGCGCATTTCCGACGCTGCAGGTGGAGGCGGATGATGACGCCGCTCAGGGTGTATAGCCTGCCTTCGCAAATTCCAGGAAAATGCGAGAGCCTTGCATAGAACGCAGATGAGGCGGGCACCTGAGCAGTGTGTTGAACCGTAGGCCGATTCGACGAGGATTTTCGAGACGAGACAGTCGCAGATCAGCTTGCTCGCTTCGAGACGACTCCGCAGCAGCCGATCCTCCCAGGAAGCATCGACGATCGCATAGGACTCGCAGCGCCAAGCCTATGGTAATTTTTTTTTGTGCGCAACCCTGGTTAGCACACTGCCCCCAACCCCAGTCAGCAATCCGCACAGTACAACCTGAGCGTGTGAATTCACAGTTGCTCATGGTGCGACCAGGTCAGCCAGTCTGCGCGCTAGGAGCTCTTCGATCGCAAAATTTCGGCTCGACTGCCGCAACGCCAACTCAGCATCGATCGCTCTAGGTTGTCAGTAGTCGCGGGTCAACTTTGACTCGAGTACCGCTGCACTGATTCAGGTCCACGATATCAAGCTCTGTCAAGTCTGTGAGCGAGTACGAGATCACCTCTTCTTCGTTTCTGAGCTTCGCGCGCGCGAAAAGACTTGGTTGCGTGGCGTACAGACTGTTTCCCGTGATACAGAATGGATGCGAAGGCGCCTTCGCGCTTCTCCTCCTCCGATCTGAAGTGGGCGTCGCTGCACGGGATCTCGAAGTCCACTTGGTTTCAGTGCAATTGAAGCAGATTGCATACGATACAGTGGAAATTGAGAGCCTTCCTACCGTATCGGAAAAAGGAGGTCGCTTGCCGCCGCGACCACGGAGATCCGATCCACCGTCATCAAACCAACGCAACGCCGTTGGAGGCTTTCAGTACGGTGGCTGGGCGATTCGCTCTCGAGAAGCAGGAAGAGCTTGGCGACGCTGGTCGCATAGAGCCCTCGATCGCAGCGGACACTCGCTTGACAGAGACTGACTGCGGGTCGAGGCTTGGACGCCCGCCGCTTCTCGGCTGGCTGAGTCCCTGAACTCGACAGAGGCAGTCTAGCAGCCTTTGATGGACGGAGCACCGTCTTTCGTTCTCGATACGAGGGCCCACTTTCCCCCGCATTGATGGCTCCAGCCAAAGGGGTCCTGGGAAAGTTCGAAACGGCAGGGTTGGTTTGGTCAGGAACCTCGATGCTATTGGCCAGCTAGCATGTGGAAGTCGGACTCCTGCAGACCTTCATCCACGAGGCGACTCGAAAGAGGGTCTCGTCGGCCCCCTCGATCGCTTGCTAGGCTGCTCTGCAGTAGTACTGTATACCGTTGAGGCTCGGTATCGTCGGCCCGCCTGGCCATCCCACCACGGCAGGCTCCCTGGGGCTTTTTGCCTTTTTTCTTGGATTTCCAGATTTTCGCTGATTTTCGCACAGGAGGCCTGAAGAAGGCTGAAGTGATCTGCCGCCGATGAATTAGGTTTCACTCGCAGTGTCGATCGGGTGGTACAGCTGCGGTGCCGTGTCGGCGCGGTGACGAAGAGAAGCAGGTGCTGAGTTTGGAAAGTCTGGGCTGGTGCGGCTTCGACTGCGCCTACAGCAAACGCTCTTCACCCTTCCACGCAAGATGCAAGATGCAGGCCCTTGCAAACAGCGGAGTCTCACCATCGACGTGACAACGTCTACCCGACCAGCGCCAATGCAAGTCCAGCAAGGGGACCGCTGCTGACCGCACTCACGCGAGTGCGCTTCCGCGTGCGATTCGGCCCGGAACTCGTAGCTCGTTCGACAAACGGTCACCTGGACACGGCATTCGCTCGGAGTCGAGTCTGGCAAGCAAAGACCCCAAAATGTTTCACGGCAAGCAGCGCATCTGCCTCGCTAGAGTCGAGGCGATCACAGGGCGCTTCCAGCAAGGATCGTCGAGACTAGCATGACCAAGGCGCTCTTCGCGATTCCTGACGTGACTGGTAAGGCGAAATAAATAAGGTCTGCCAGCCACTTGAAAAATGTGTAATCGACGTAGGACAAAGGCATGCCATCCAAGGACAATAGAGGCGGAGCACTCATGTTGCCGAGACGAGTCGGAGTGGTTGCACAAGTGAGACGATCGTACGGTGTGAGTACCAACTCGAAGTAGAGGCGGTAGTGGGGGATGCAAACGCCCGCAGCGGTCGGGTGCAGGGCGTACACGCGATTAGGTAGCGGCGGACAGCGAGATTCGAGCCCCGATCGATTTGCACGGCGACCTGACCGGAGTCTGAGGCCGCGCCTTTTTTTACCGCTCTCTCTGGCTGCGAAAAAAATGTCCGCTGCAAAGAGATCTGCGTCGCCAGAGAGGGCTCGACGGCGAGGCCGTCCCACAGCTCGATCGACTCCGCGCGTGCATGACCTCATCTCGCTGTCCGCCGCCGCCGTTCCGTGCTACAGAGTGCTTTGCCGCATACCCGATTTACCCACGTTTTTTTTTGCGACGACCAGATCACCCGCCCCCTCGGTCCGTGACCGAGCGCTGATCGCCCCAGCGGTGCTCAAAGATTGGCCCGCGATGAGCGATCTGCTCGAACGGCGACCGCAATGATCGCCAATCCGCTTCGCTGCTTCGTCGCTATCCACCAGCCCAGCCCAGCTCGGCTTAACCATCGTCATCGTCGTGAATGTCCACCTATTCTTTTCGCCTGAGTGACCTTTTGTGGCAATGTCACAGTATCGCATGTGCCGGATGCACGCTCCTGTACCCCGCTTCGGCTCTGGCTGGGAGGCAGCACAGTGCGACGACGACTCGCCTTCGCTCGCCTCCTGCATCCAAGCCCGATGTCATTTGGATAGGACGAAGTGGGCTGTCAGGGCGCATCCAGAGGGCTTGAGTTATTTGTTTTCTTCTCGCATGCCTGCGGGCTTCCAACGGCATAATGTGGGAGCTGATTGGTGGCGCCCACCTTGACGCCTTGCATCGGCTACACCAGCTGCACCGGCTGCACGGCGTGATTGGGCTGCGCGTCTCGGCATGCAACGCACGACTCAATCGCAGGCCCTTCACCCCCTCTCCCTGAAAGTGCAAAAAAAAATCCAAAATCCAAAATCCAAAACTTCAACTTTGTGGACAGACGAGAAAAACTTATAGGCTGACGCAAGATCCATTGGCGAGCTTCAAACTGCATGGACGCTGGCGAAATTGGACAAGCCGGCTGAGCCTCCCGTCGAGCCTTGCTAGCCCGCCACGCTTTTCTGCACGCCTATCACAAGCCGATGTTCCTGCACACAGCCCTGCATGGAAGCGTCGAGGTGCATTCGCGCTCACAACATCAGGAAAAGCCCGCGCATCCGACAGCGAGGGTTTGCGGACACAGTAGATAAGCTTGACAGTCTCACAGCATGGATCGGGACATCCAAGGAATGCACAAAGCGGCGGCGAAAATGCGAGATAGCATGGTTGTCGAGCCTCTTCGTCCTGGACTCGGGTGTGCGGATTGTCTCAAAGGTGGCCCTATTGTTCCTGGTCGAATCTTCCTTTTTTTTGCTGCTGAACGGTAGTAAGAGGAGGCGTATGTTGTTGCCGTCGTACCGGAACTCGGTCGGTATCACACACACAACTGCGTTCAGATTGAGGCGAAACTTGGCTCCACCCCAGGAATGGCGCGATGCTGGGCTGCAGCACCTCGCGATCGCTAGGATGCTTCAAAAGGCTGCAATTCGCTTTCGTTCAAAGCAAGGCATCTCGATGGTCACCAGCATGGTTGCCGGCAAGGTCGTCGGCAACCAGGCGAACACCCCTGTGATGGCAGAAGACGACAAGGCGTACGCAAAAAAAGTTGTTGGACAAAGATGTTTCAACTCCCATGACGAAACTTGGCTCTTCCTTTTTTGTTTATTTTATTTTTGTTTAATTTTCTCGTTAAGCGAAGGGACGGAGCACCGCGACTGCGTCCATGAAACGGGCGTGTTTGAAGTGCGGAATTCAGCGTGCCTCCCGCCATCGGCGGCGGCTGCTGGCTTGGGACGCCAGGCTGGATGCGGTAGCCGGCTAGGCGGCCCTGCAACACGTCAACAAACGGACTACCGCGACCGACCTCATCGCAACCCTGGCTTGAACCCTCGATTCCTGTCCATCGACTGCAGCTATTTTCTTCGACTTGGCCAGCTGGTGGGAGCATGCGCCCTTTCACAACCGGCTCGAGGCGAGCAGCAGGCCATCGTGTTGTTGACCGTCGGCGATTCTCCAACAGCAGCAGTCCGTGTGTGAAACTAACCAAGAGCCAAACTCGCCTCTCACTTTTCCGGCCATGGCTGCCTACCGACCGTGGCCGATCCCGCGGCACTTGAATCCTCGCTCGCTTGACCAACGAGCTCTGATGTACGAGACCTGACCATGCATCTTCCGCGTCCCATCGTTTCCCGCGACCGCCGTTGCATAGCTTGTTATCCGTGTAAACCAAACCTTCCACCCAGGGCCTTGTTGCCCAGCTGCCCATGTCGATCGGATCACCTGTCCGCTTCGCGAGCCGAAACTTTTTCCTTCGATGCCTTGGATCCCCTAACCGCTCCATTCCCTTCGGCTTGATGGGCCATGCTCCTCCGCCAAACAAGCGCCCAGCTCCTCGAGTGTCTGAAATTGAGCTGAGCAGACGAGCACTCGCACCCATTCTGGCCAGGCCACCTGATACCGACCCGCAGACGGAACCCTGCACAAGCCCTGAGCGAGACCCTCCCTCTTGATCCTCGCCGCCGCCGTTCATCATCCCTCTCAAACTTTGTGCTCGCTTCCTCATCCGTTCCTCTCTGCCACAACTTCCTTCTTGCCCCTCCCATCCACGCACCCAGCCTTCAAGAGGACATCGGACATTACTGTCCCTGGCATCCCTGCCATCATCGTTCTCGATACCCCCACAAGTTGGCATCCATCGTCCAGCGTAGAGCCGACGCTTTGTCATCCCGTGAAAGACGCGGAACGACGGCGAGCATCCGAGTGCACCCGCAACCATGTCGTCGCCCGTCAGGCAACACGAGAGGCGCACGAGTGACAACTCGAGCGACCGCCCTCACTCGTCCTCAAGCGAAACCGACGACCAGATCCAACCCGCAGGTCCCCTGCCGTATCACAACTATGGCGGCTACGAGAGCCGTAAGTTTCCCCATTCGCATCCTTGCGCATGTCTGCCTCGCTCAAGCGGAGACGACGAGCAGGCGCCATGCTTTTCTCGATGAAAGCGACAGAGATGTACTGACGCGCTTTGATGGCTTTCTTTTCGACGGATAGGTTCGAGTACGCTCACCCCGAGCACCCTCTCGCCCCACGACCGCGCTTCTTTTGTATCCACACCAGGCAACGAGACGCCCATCGGCTGGGACCGTACCGCAACAAACACCCCGAACGGTGACGAGAAGAGCGCCAGTCTCTCGGAATTCAAGGCCGCCAAGGACTCTGCCGGCGCCGTCGGTAGCGGCCTGGTCAAAGAGGAGAAGAAGCCTCGCGCCGACCAGCCTGCCAAGACGCCCGCCAACGGCTACCTCGACTATGCCGATGGTCTCCGTGGCATTGCCATGATCTTGGTATTCAACGGCCATTTCATTGACAACACCTTCGTCGCAACCCACCCGGGCACCATTCAGAACGGTACGCCCGTCGGTATCCTCAGAAGCCCCATGGGCTTGGTTCTCTTTTACATGCTGTCCGGTCGTCTCAACGCCACATCGTACTTCCGCAACAAGTCGCTCGGTCGCGCGATCAGGTGGAGCGTTCTCCCCGAAGCAATGGTGCGCCGAGCCATCCGTCTCCTCATCGTCGGCGCCGTTTGGATGATCATCCAGAAGGTCGAATGTGGCACTCACGCCTTCGATCAAACCGTCATTGCCGAAGGTTGGCTGCAGAGCGGCAATCTCGGTTATCCGCAGTGGTGCAATGTCGACTTCAACAACCCGTCTCCCTACGCCTCGGACTGGAACATCTCCACGAGCGTCGGTGACATTGTCGTAGGCCTCCTTCGAATGGCGACCAACCGCGATTACCTGCAGCAGCTGCTCAACACGTCGATGCTCTGGTCGATCGTGCCGCAGCTCTGGGGTATGCTCTCGGTGCTCATGCTGCTGCCCATCGTCATGTTCCTGCGACCCTCGCGACGATTCGTGCTGTACGCTCTGCTGCTCATCTTCCAGGGCTACACGTACAACCAAAACATCACCTTCACCATCGGTGCCGTAGCAGCCGACCTCAAGGCCTCGGGCTACATCAAGAAGTTCAATCAGAAGTCGCGTCTCGCCTTCCTCGGCACCGAGTTGGCCATGGCCGCTTTCTTCATCGGCACGTTCTGCTACAACCCCATCGCCGTCGGCATCGATCGCGGTCTGTCCAAGATCACAGACCGCGATGGAACGCTGGGCTACAACATCACCATCTTCACTGCGGGTCGTATGCCTAGCTACGTCATCCTCGCCGGTATCCTCTATTTCTGGCTCGAGATGAGCGTGGTGCTCCAGTGGCTCATTGGCAACTGGGCCTTCAAGGCGCTCGGTCGCGTGGCGCTCGGCTTCTACGTGTGTCAGATGTCGATCATCTACGGTGTCATGCCACACCTGGTCATCATCTTCCGTGACAAGGGCTACAGCTTCTGGAGCAACATGTGGAGCACGTGGGCGATCACCTTCTTCACGGCCTACGTGGTTGCCTGGCTCATCACGCACACGCTCGACAAGTGGGCCATGATTTTTGCCGACTGGTTTGCTACCACCATTGTTCGCAACGACACGGCAACGACGCTACGCATGTCGGCGGTCAACACCGCACGCGCCGTCGTTTTCGGTCCGCCGGCGATTGCGCGTGCCACTCCTGGATGGTGCCGCAACAAGTGGGCACAGACCAAGCACTTCTTCTGGGTCCTCTTCCACTGGCGCACCATGGTTGAGGCGCCTGCCCCGCCTTCGCACCCCATGGAGGTTGGTCTGCAGATGAACCAGCTCCATTCGACGCTGTTCGATACCGATATCTCGGACGATGAGCAGGCGGTGCGAACGCGATGGATGCTGCGAGCTCTCTCCTTCCTTGCGCCCGTTCAAGTATTCATTATCCTCGGTCTCGGCTTCATTTGGATGTGGTTCAACCCTTGGGCCGACTACATTCTGAATGGCTTCGCCGACTTTTCGACCGTGTGGCGTCTGCTCTGGGCGCTCGCGCTTCCCTACTGCATCATCACGACCCTCGGATTCGCCACGCCGGATATCACTCGCACTACGGAGCAGCTCAAGAAGAAGCCGGTGATTCGCGAGCACATTCACCGTCTCTTTATTGTGTCGGTGACGCGCGGCTCGAACCCAGAGACCACCCGACGAGCTCACCTGCACCTCAAGAAGCTCGAGAAGTACCATCCCGCAGTGCGAGCGATTGTGCTGACGGACGAGCCGTACTACTACCCGGATCTGGACAACGTGATGACGCCCAAGTCGTACAAGTCGCCGCTCGGCAAGGCCAAGCACAAGGCCAAGGCGCTCGACTACTTCCGCTCGTCGATGGGCCTGACGCCGTACGACTGGGTGCTTCACATGGACGAGGAGTCGACCATGGATGCCGAGTCGCTGCGCGGCTGCTTCGATTTCATTCGGTACAACACGGCGCACATTGGCCAGGGCATCATCATCTACAACGGCAAGCGCGAGACGTACTGGAAGAACTGGTTCTTTGCCGTGGCCGACTGCATCCGTATCGGAGACGAGCTCGCTCGTTTCTCGCTGCAGGGCAACATCATCAAGCGGCCCGTGTTTGGTGTGCACGGATCGTTCCTGATGATCAACGGCGATGTGGAGAACAAGGTCACCTGGGACTTTGGCTCGCTCGCCGAAGACTTCGAGTTCTCGCAAGCGGCGTGGGCCAAGGGCTTCACGCTGGGCCGAATCCACGGTGTGGTGCGCGAGCAGTCTCCGGAGGGCTGGATGGACTTTATCAAGCAACGTCGTCGCTGGTATATGGGTATCCGCGGCATCAACGGTCTCTTTTTCCTGCCTCAAATCGCGATCAAGCTCTGGACGGCGGGTATCTTCTGTCTGGTGGCGACGCTCATCAACATTCCTTTCTCGCTGCTTCTCGAGTGGTCGGGCCCGACGCCGAGGTGGCTCTACGTTATCTCGTGCTTCTGCTTTGGCAACTTCTACTGGCTCTACTACTCGGGCCTCTTCTTCTCGGAGATCGACTACGGCTACGAGTGGCACCAGATGTGGCAGATCCCTGTGCACGCCGTGGCGCTGCTCATCCTGCAGCCGATCATGGCGTTTGTAGAAGGCATGGCCGTTGTGTATGCCATGTCGACCGAAGACGGAGAGGTGGGCTTCCAAGTCATCAAGAAGTGAGGGAGATACCCCCTTTGCTTGTCCCTCGTCACCTTGTACGGTTCCGTTTGTTTACGGCACGTGCGCTCTGCCGCCGTCCGAAGCTGTCTTTCTGTGTATTCCTCTATCTCGACTAGTCCCGGACAATCGTATTTCTGATAACAAGAAAAGAGCGTGTGGTCGAGGTGGGTTTGTGAAAACTGAAGCAGTGAGATTGACTGGCCCGTGTGATGAGCCGAGATGAGATCAAGTGTCAGCCTTGTTGCGGTATCATGTCCTCTTTTGCAATTGCTTTCGTAGATTGCACTGCGATAGATCGTTTTCGTAGTTCATTATCGTGCATCGCATTTGCAACAGATCAAGCTCATATCTTCGTCGTCTTCAATTCGCTACGCCGGTGTTGCAGAATAGAAAGTGTAGCAGACCCAAATCGAGTTGCACCTTGACTCCGTGCAAGGATCCGTGCGGGCACCGTCAGATTCACCTTAGATTTTGTGGCGTCCTTGTCGCAGGTCGTTGCTGGCTGACTTGCTTGCTTGCTTGTGTGTTGTGTTGCCGAGGGGACGAGTGGAAGAATCCTCGACTCCGGGATTGCATGGAGAGAGAGACTCTTGGTCATACCAGCCCGGTGTCTCCTCGGGTCATGTTGCTTGTAGGGGCTTGAAGTCCGGCGGACCGAGCCAGAGCGGGCTGGGCCGGGGGGAGGGGGTTTCGCGGACTGAGCCGTAGTATCGCTGACCGAGCCGTGGTATCGCTTTCTGCTGAGGCGACCCCGCATGGAGCAACACTCAATCACCCCCAGATCGAGCGTGTCACACTGCGTTCTGCTGAAAGGTGGTCTGGTCTGTGACATTTTGACGCTGCAGCGACTCACGAATCGGTTGAGAATGGAGACCGTTCGGGGAATCGAATCCCGACCACTTCTGCTCGGTGCTCAGCGGAAGAACTCAAGAACCAGAGTGATAGCGTGTCGCACCCGTTTGGGAAAGTGATCACGTATGTGACACTTGAGGATCGCAGCCAGACGTGCGTAATCTCGGTCACAGTCTTGGACGTTAGCAGCTCGGCTCGACATCTCACTGGGTGCTCCCCACATGCGCAGCTCGGGGTCCAATCAAACGGGTCAAACACAGAAGATGCAGCGTCTCACAATGCAATCTAGGGGGATGCGCTTCGTGACTCGTGCATGCGGACGGCAGTCGATCTCGAGTCCCATTGTCACGACCTATTCGGACAGGGCGAGAATGTGACGAATCACGCTGCCGTGCGGAGTCGCCGGCACTCGAAGATGCGGAACGCAGCTCAATGCCGCACTTACGCGGATCCTTTGTTCGTACCCATGGCAGCCGACTCGATACGGACAAGGAAGGCGTGTATGCAGTGCTGCGCAGCTTCATCTCGCGCGCCAAACCTTGTTGACGGGGAGATTACGCGGTGCGTCTGACACAAGGTCGGCAGCATGTGCTGCGTTCCGTCTATCAGTCGGTTTGCAACGGCTGCATGATGCTCTCCGCGCCCTTCCGCATCAGACTCAGCAAGCTTTAATGGGGCGATGCTTGAGGAAGTAGCATTGAAGCTCGGAGCATATATGCGTCCGCTTGCGCACGCAACCTTAATCCTCAACGCGCATTGTGCTGGCTCCTTCAAGTCAAAAGATGCGGCCTCCTCAATGACACACAGCTCCCGCACTCCCGCACTGCTGCTCAAGGCTTTGCGCTCATGATGGAGCGAGCGCGGGTATCTAAGAATGGCGCTGCGATTTGGTTATAACTGGAGCCTTTCCTTCTCCCAATCTCGATTCTTGCCTTATTCTTCTCTCTCATCCTTGCAACAATGGCCTCACCGACAGTTGCCGAGTACGGCCGAGCAATTGCAATCGCCTCCATGGCAGCACAGTTGGCCTCACCCGAAGCACGCGAGCTCAGCAACACCAGCGAAGCCATGCACTACCACATCATGGAAATGTCCTTCCTCCTAGCTGGCGGCCCCTTCGACGTCGACGAAGCCGCCACCTACGTCGCCGAGGAAATGAACCGATACGTAGAACAACACCAATCCACAACCTCCTAGTCTCCCACCTCCTCGTGCCCACTTCACTCACACGAGCCTCACACATACGACGCTCTCCAATATCACCGTCTATCGAATTACGCTGTGCGAATATACGATTCAACCCACGCAAGCTAGACTAGTTGGCCGTGTTGACGGCGTCGATCCAGCGTCGAGTGAGCGGCTGCCACACGCCGCGCGTGCGGTACACGCCCACAGCTGCGCCCGTCAACACGGCCAGCACGCTCGACGCGACGGCATGCCCCAGAATCCTCTGCTGCCTCTGCTCGGTCCTGATCACCTGCGCGTACGGCAAGTCGCTGAACGTCGTCATGGCGTACAGGCTGCTCCACATGCTCGTGGGCAGCACCGCCATGAGCAGCGCATCCACCTTCTTGCGCAGCAGGTACGGCCACGATACCACCGAGTGCGCCATCTCGCGGTAGTTGTTCTCCGCCAGCTGGCGGATGGCGACGAGATCCGGATGGCGCGTGTGCGTATACTCCTCGAGCGCACCCTCGAGCCCCTGGCTCGAATCAATGATGTCGAACAGCACGCGCACGTCCTCGAAGCCGCAGTTGAGGCCCTGGCCGTAGAACGGCAGCATCGCGTGCGCCGCATCGCCAATCAGCACAGCACGGTCCTTGTAGTGGTACGGATCGCACTGAACACTTCCCAGCGCCGACGCGCGGCGCGACGTCAGCGCAGCCACGAGCTTATCGGCGCCGATGAGCGGCAGCGCATCGGGGAAGTGTTCGTCGAAGAACGCCACAATGCCCTCGCGCGTCGCGAGCTCCTTGGTGAAGATCTTGAACGGCGCAAACAGCGTGCATGTGAAGCTACCGTCCTGGTTGGGCAGCGCGATGAGCATGAACGAGTGGCGCGGCCAGATGTGCAAGTGGTTCGGGTCGAGCTCGAACGCATCATGCCCGCCGCGCTTGCCGTCCAGGCCGCCATCGCCGCGCGCGCGAGAGCCAGCACCGAGCGAGGTGCGCGGCGGGATCGAGAGCTCGACGTAGCCCGTGTCGATGTAGTTGTGCGTGTAGTGCATGCGGCTCAGACTGCCCATGGCCGAGCGGATGGACGAGTGCGCGCCATCGCAGCCGAGCACAAACGACGCCAGATGCACCACGCTTCTCCTGCTCGCGCGCTCGCCGGCGGTGTGCACGTCGAACTCGAGCTTGACACGCTCACTCGCGCGCGCGCCAGTCTTGCTGCTACCCTTCTTCTGGCCCGCCCTGGCGTTCTTGGCAGCGGTGCGCGAGTCGTGGTCAAAGTCAACGCTCTGCAGCTTGTGTTCAAAGTGGACGTGCACGTTGGGGTGCATGAGCGCATGGTCGAGCAGGATGTTGTTGAGACGGCCGCGGTCCACCGAATTGATGCACTCGCCCTTGGTGCTGTACAGCTGGCTCTGCTCGCGCACCTCGGCCTTGCGACCGGCGCTAGCTCTGCGCGTGACCACATGGATCATTCGCGCGCGCATCGGGACGGACTCCTGCAGCACAAGGTCGGCAAGATCCGTGCTCTCCGACGTGTACTTGCCCAGGCCGACAAGGCTGACGCTGCGCAGGCCCGAGATGCCGCGCGTCGAGAGTGCTAGGTTGATGCTTCGCTGCGACGCGCGTGCCACCGCCTCGTGCGTGCGTGGGTCGGGTCGCGACTCAAACACGTCGACCTTGCATCCGCGCTGTGCGAACGCGAGCGCCGCAAGACAGCCGACAGGCCCGGCGCCAATGATCGCAACGCGTTCCGGCAGCTTGCACTTGGACGGGATGCGAGCCGGCACGACCGCGCCGCTGGATGCCGTCTCCGTACTGATCACCGCTTTGGCATCGCTCTGTGCGGGCGCTGAGGCGGGAACGACTCGACGTTCCTTTTCCGCTTCCGATGCAGGATCGCTCTCGTCGATCTCGTCGAACCTGCCTGCTGGCTGCGGTCGAGCGTGCAGCTCCTTAATCCGCTCGTTTATCTCTTGCATCTGCGAGTGCATTGCCTGCACCGTCTTCTCGGTGTCGCGGAGCGACTCGCTCTGTTCGGCAACGAGCGACTTTCGGACGCTGGTGATCTCGGAGACGATGGTGCGTTCTGCACGCTCCGAGACCTGCATCATGACGTCCTCAAAGTGTGGCGCGAGCACGCGGTTGACGACCTCCATCGCGGTGCGCTGCACGGCGGGCAGGATGGTCTGGGCAATGTTGCGTGTGAGCTCCGCCTTGAGCTCGGTGGAGCTGATGAGACGCTCCATCTCCTTGGGGATGGCGGCCTCGATGCTGTGGCGAAAGCCGTCGCTGACGTTGGCTGCAACAGCGTCGTGGACAGCCGAGGTGACCGTGTCGGATAGGGCGGCATCGATGTGCTGGGCAGAGACAGAAACTTGCGCTTCGATGGGGGCTGCAGCAATTGCGGGCTGCAGAGCAGACCGAGCAGCTGGGGTTGATTCGACCTCGCCGGCCGTCGATGGTGCGGGCACTGTCTCAGGCTCGGGCCTGGACTCGACCGGCTGCGCCTGCTCCTCGTCGGCGGCCTCAGGCTGAGGTTCAGAGGTTGACGCTTCGGCCTGCGACGCGTTGACCTTGGATCTCTTCTTCTTCTTCTTCTTGCTCGACTTGGTCGGCGTGAGCGATGTTTCCGCCGGCGCCGAGACGACCTCGGGCTCGGGAGCTTGTGCCTCGTCGTTGGGCTGAGCTTCAGGCTCGTCCAGCGACGGCTCCGGATCCTCGACGGCCTCCTCGTTCGGCGGCTCGACCACGAGCAGGCGGAGGATGCTGATACCCTCTGGGAAGGCGACAAAGAGTCTCGATGGCTTTCCGGCCACGGGATCGGGGCTGATCGTGACCGAGGTGCAAGGATCTTGCAATGCGAACTCCTTGATCGGATACGAGAGCTGGATGCCCCACGGCAGCAAGCCCTGATCAAGACGCGCCTCGAGCTCGGCCTTGGCCGAGGAGGATGCGTCGAAGTCGGGCAGAGGCTGGAAGTCGAGCGGGACGGCAAAGATGGAGGAGCGGTAGCTGTTCGATACGAGCAGCGTGCTGTTGCTCGCATCAAACTGGACGAGGTTGAAGTGTTCCTTGTCGCCCTCGTGCAGCGGGCCGTCGAACTTGAATACGTGCTTCCAGGCGCGTGACTCGAGATCGTAGAGGCCGAGGATGGTGTTGCACCTGAAGCCGACGAGCGCTGCGCGGATGTGGTGCTGCTTGTCGGTGATGAAGGAGAGGTGGCTGATGATCATGGGCTCCTGGAGCGGCGACTTGATGAGGAAAGTGTGGTCGCCTTCCTTCGCCTGTCCAGCACTGCGGTCGAGTGGCATCAATCCCAAGATCCACGAGACGTCTCCTTCGAGCGGCGCCGAGATGGTGGCGAGCATGGTTCCGTCTGGCGTGAAGGAGAAGCCGCAGAGCGGCTCGTTGTGCGCCACGTCTTTGCTGTTCGGGTCGACGTCGAGCTCCGAGAGCGAGCGCAACTTTTTGGAAGGCGAGGCGGGCTGAGTCTGGTGAAGCAGCTGCTGGACGATGTCGACGACCATGACGTTGGAGTCGCTGGTGGAGATGGCGATTCTGGGCTGCGTAGGGTGCCATGCGATGGCGGTGAAGCGGTACACGAATGGGCTCTTGTACGGATCAGCGGTGATGCGGCCGATGAGGAGCGGACTGTCTTGATCCTTGCCGTCGACCACGAAGGATGCGGGGATTTGCCAGAAGACGACGCCTTCGTCGGCAGCCTCCTTTGATCGCTCGGTGAGCGCTGCGAGCAAGAATGTTTCGTCGTCGTCGCTGGAAGCGAAAGCGGCAATGGAACGAATGGCGGCCTTGCCTGGTGTCTGGACTAGGAGCCTTGCACCGGATGCGACGTGGATGAGGCGGACCTTGCCCTTGGACATGGTGTAGCATGCGACGTTGTGGCGCAGGTTGGCGACGCGAGAGGCCGGGAGCAGGCCCGCTGCGGAGACGCTGCAGGGGAAGTGGAAGGGCGAGGAGATGAGCGCGACGCCGGACGACTCGACCTTTGTGTTTACGAGGCTGGATAAGCCGCCGGGCTGCTGTGCGGAGAGATCGAGGGTGGCGATGCTGGGTGCGCTGGACGAGCGCGAGGGCGAGAGGACGGAGAGGCCGGAAGACTTGGGTTGGTCGAAGGCGTCGTCCTGCTTGAGCACGGCGGCATGGCGAGATGCATGGAACTGCTTGTCCGGTGTATCGAGCTGAGCGGGCACCGAAGGCAGCTTGCGGAAGGCCGGACGCGTGGGCGACTTGGACGAGGACGCAGGACCCGTTGGTGCCTCCTTGTCCTTCTCCTCTTCCTCCACCTTGGACTCCTCGGGTGTTGGGCGCGATGCTTCGGACTTCTGAGAGGCTTGCTTGTTCTGCGCAGCCGAGGAGGAGAGCTTTTCGAGGATTCTGGCAAAGCCTGCCTCGGCCGCCTCGTAGCCTGCGACGGACGCGGCGAGCGGCTCCTTGAGCGGCTCCTTGGCTTGCTTGTCGCTCGAGTTGTTTTGAGGCTGGGATGGCTGAGGAGTTGCATCAACCTGGTGCTTGTCGTTGGAAGAAAGCATGTCGAAGGGGCTGACAAAGTCGAAGGGTGTCTTTACGGATGGTGAAGCAGCTGGAGCTGGAGCAGATGTGGATGCAGAGGGAGCTTCCGTGGGCTTGTCTGTGGGAGGCAGCTGTGCGTTTTGCTGGTGAGGCGAGGAAGTGGCAGGCGAATCGGATTCCGAAGAGGGCTGGCGGAGTTTTGCGCCTGAAGCGCTGCTGACGGAGCTTGGCGGCGAGGGGGGCAGCTGGAGCGCCTTGTTCTGGATGGCTGGCTGCGGCTTCGCTATGCCTTCCTTGCTTGCTGTTGTCGTGTGAATGGGATCGTTGGACTCTGCGGATTTTGCGTTGGGCGACAGGATGACGAGTGGAGCTGCTGGCGCCATGAACTGCTGCATGAGGTGGCTCACGTCCTGTGGCTGTTTGCGAGACTGATCGTGCGAGGACGCGGGCATGGTTGCGGGAGAGTCGGCAACGGCGGCATCCGTAGGGACGCTGGTTGTGGTGGGAGTGGGGGTTCCTGTGATGGTGGTGGCAGAGGAAGCCGAAGTGGAGCGCGATGGCGAGGGGAAGGAGAAGGTGAATGACGACGTTGGTGGCGATGTGACGACGCGAGCGGGAGCGCCGGCGAGCATGTCGAGGAGCGAGTTGGAAGCTGGAATGGCTCCGGGCGTGGACGGCGACTGCTCGGGCTGCGAGGCGGTACCTGAACGAGGAGCTGCGCCTGACATCTTGACGGATTTGACCCTGGCGTGGCTGTGGATGGGATGTGACCGCTGAGGCTATTTCGGGATGACGGACAGGGTGTGATGATGGGACCTCGATGAGCCTTTGAGCGATGGATGGCTGAGCGCGAAGAAACGGGCGAGCCGAGAGCGTGTGAGGTAAGAAGCCTCGTTCGCCGCTCTGCACCCTTGACTCTGAGTTATTTAATCAAAAAGTCCGTTTCCGATGAGCCTCTCCTCTGCCTGCCTTTCTCACGAAGCTTCGGATCAAATGAAGTGGCCCACCTGCTCAACAGCCGTCCACACTCACTCTGATGCAACAGCCGATCGGATCACCCGACGCTCGAGAGTGTGCAATGAAGCGGAAGAGCCGCATCTCACTTCCACGATTCCACGGAGGTCAAATTCTGATCTCGCATGAAGCTGGGATGTGCCGCGAAAAAAAAGTGGAAATCGGAATCTTCCCGCTGCCCGGCTGAGCTTCGGCGAGTCACCTCCTCCTGGCTCTCCCCGCGTCTGATCATTGTGGGTTAAATTTGGAGTTGCCATCTGAGGTCATCCTCAGAAGTTGCCGAGCCTCTGTCTGCCTAGCAACAGCTTTCGGCCACACGTGGGTCCTCTTCCCCGTCTAAGTCGGTCCTTTCCCGCTTTTGCTCGTAGCATTGCCTCGACACCTCGTTCGCCGATACCCCGATCAGCTGCCGATCAGCTGGCCAACTCAGACTTCACACACTCAAGCTTGCTCACAGGGTCAAGCTCAGCTCGCTTGCAGCCAGAAAAAAAATGCCGAAAATCCGTTTGCCCCAACCCTGCATATGGCCACGCCCATCGGCTAGATCTGCGTGGCCCTCCCTGCACCTTCAGCGTAATCCAGACCAGCACATACACGCGAGGGAAAGGCGAAAGATTATCGATTGTTAGAGCGATACAAGACGGACATAGGGTTTGGGTTTTTCTGGCGGGTCTGCCAAGTGTGACAGGTGTCGACATGCGACGGTCACAGAGTCTAGTTGGTGGGCGCATCACACTGCTCGGCGGGCTTGGCCTTCTTGTGCTGCTTGTGCAGCTTGTGCCTCTTGGCACCGTCGGCAGCACCACCAGCAGCAACGCCAGAAGCACCGCCAGCAGCGCCAGCGGCATCGCCCTCAGGAGCAGGAGCGGAACCAGTGCCGGCATTGGCACCCGACTTGTCGCCGCCATTGGAGCCGGCACCGTAGCCCTCCGACTCGCTACCACTTCCACCGCTGCTGCTGGAAGAGCCACCGAGGCAGACGCTGCGGTCTCGCTTGTAGCCGCTCTCGGCCGGCTTACCACCAGCATCGGTCTTGCCCTGGTAGGCGCCGATGGCATTGTCGTCCTTCCTCTGGCAACCGGACCTGTCGATGAGTGCCTTGGGGCACCTGACTCGCTTCGGAGCGCCCTTGAGTACCGGGTTGTCGCCCCATTCGGAGAAGCGCCACTTGCAGCCCTCCTGGAGCTGGTCAGGAAGGCCAGAGCACTGGTCGGCCGCTTTGACACCACCGTACGTCTCGCCCCACTGCGAAGCGGGCGTCTTCCACTGCGCAGGACAGCCCTGAGTGAAAGCACCCAGTCCACCACCGGGGATCTGGAAGTCAATGTTGCCACTGTTGACGTCGCCACCAGTGTTGGTGACCTGGAACAGCAGCTTGTTGCGCTTCATCGCCTTGCCGGAGCCATCGTGCGCGAACTCGGCGAGGTAGCAAGCACAGTCGGTAGCCTCCTCATTGCCAGCGGTGAAGGCAGCAAAGCCGTACGCCAGCGTGGGGTCGGTGTTGTCGTTGAACGGCTGCATGCAGTTGCACATGTACTGGTCACCACCGTCTTTCCATCAGCAGAGCAAACGGCGACAGGACTATAGGCAGGATTTCATTCTGAGGCCACTATCGATTTCTTGAGCGCTACATTCACCACATGAACCGGACGCCCCATCTTCCCTACAAGCACTATCTGAACCGAACGGACGTCTGGCGCCGTCCTCGAAGTCTGGCGCTGCGGCGCGAGTTGGGGTTCGTGTTTCCATCTCTTTCTGGACTCTGTGCGCGGTGACTAGTGCGACTCGGTACCGCCTGCGCGGACTGCTGGATGACCCTAGCCTCTGCGCTGGGCGGATGAAGGCTGGCGTCGTTCTCTCTGTCTTCTGGCTCGTCATCGATGACTTGCACGTTGTCCTCGTCCGAATCGGAGTCATCGACAACGCCCGTATCGCCGTTCTCGCTGCTTGTTGTGGGGCCGGACTCGAATTCAGAGCTTTCCGAGACGTTGGGCGGCGTGTCTTCGCGGACTTTTCTTCGCTTGCGGGTTGTCTTTCGCTTTCTTCCTTTCCTTCGCCGTTTCGTTTCAGCAGACCTTTGGCCTACGGAAGGTGGTCTCTCCATGTGCGACCCGCTCGTCCCTCGGACACGCCGCCAGAAGGCAACTTCGGACAGATGACTAGGAAGATAGCGAGTATCGTTGGCGTCGCAGCCGTGTCGAATCCAAGCGATGTAGTCAGCCCGCATCTGTTCCCGTCCCACACCGCCCAGGTTGCTGAGATCCTGGGCGAGAGGCTCGCTCAGCTTTCCAGACAGGCGATAGTCGTGCTGGTTATCGAGATGATGGGCAAAGTCTGCGGCTGGCACCACCTCCTTGCATGCTGGACACGTGCGCTCCGGCTCTCGCGACGAGAACAAGTGCAGACTCGCAACGTGCGCGGCGAATTTGACGGGCCTCCAAGTGCGATCCCGATGTTCGGGAGGAAGGTCCTCGTTCTGCTGGCAGAAGTCACACACTTTTAGTGCAGACCGACGAGCTGTTGTTCCGAGCCTCGCCGTCTTGCCTCCAAACCTTGTCGACGAGTGCGTCTGCGGCGTGCGCTGACCGGTGGTCGAGGCCTGTGCGGCTTGACGCACTCTCTGGATGTCGTCACAAGAGAAGTCGACTACACCGTTGGCATCATCCGACTGTACACTGCCTTCGGCTCGAGCGGTTTCACCAGCCGCTTCGGCTCCAGTGGTTCCAGCGGTTCCACCAGCGACTTCAGCTCCAGCAGCCCCTCCGACTTGCGCATCACCTGCAACATTGCTCGCGCTTCTCTCCTTCTCTTCGAGATCTTTGGCCCACTTGAGCCATTCGCTTCGTCTCTGAGGATAGCGGAAGTCGTCACCACGACCAACGTTGTCCAGGCTCCTGTCTTCCTGGGCGATGGCCGAGTCTCCGTAAAGGCTGATACCGTGCGCGTCGATGAGGTGCTGAGCAATTTGGTGCGACGGCACTTGCGCTTCGCAAACGGCACACTCCAGGACATCTTGGCGGTGCGGCCATACGTGCTGCATGACGATGTGCTTGACGAGGCCGCGGATGTCGTAGGTGCGCCCGCGGACGGACCACTGCAACGTCGTATCTTTGGCACACCATGGGCAAATGCAAGCCGTAGCAAAGTCGAATCCGCGCCAGTCATCGAGAGCGGCCTGAGCATGGGCACGGTAGTGGCTTTGGATCTGGCTGAGGCCAAAGTACCACTGGTTGTGCACGACGCAAAGCTGCACCACATCTTTCGTGAGAGTCGGAAAGGCATGGACGCACTCGAGGTGCACGAGCAATTCTTCGTGGTCAAAGGACCCCTCCTCGGAAGCCCGCAACCTCCATGCACATGGTGCGCCTTCTGTGAAGGTGACGAAAGGGCATGCGAATGTCGTCAATCTGCGGCTGTTGAGAGTGCGCAAGGCTTGCTGCGCATAGGTACGATGGCGAAAGAGGTGTTGATGGAATTCCTCTGCCTCGACGGGTAAAGTCCGTCCAAGGGCAGCACACTCTGAATGCGGACAGGGCTTGCCCTTGAGCAGCTCGTAGCAAGACTCTCTGTATGCCGCCTGTGCCGTCCGAGCAGAGCACTCGCGCATGTGAAACGAGGCGTTGCCCAGAGTGACAGCATTGGTGCCCTTCTTCGTGAGAGGCTGTGCGCACCAGCGACATTGCTTCGCCGTCAAAGATTGTATCTGGTGGCTGATGGCGTTGCGAGAGCCTATGTCGTCGGATCTCAAAACTGCAAAGACTTGAGAGAGGCGCAAGTCCCGCATCGGCTGCTTGAGCAACGCGTAGTCTGGGGTGGACACCGAGATTGCAGTGGAAAAGTGCGGGCAGAGGGCATCAAGGGTCTGACGTAGCTCTTGGGGATCGATAAACTGAGGAGGAGGCGGCGGCGCCGTTTGCGCCGAACGAGACGCTTGCACAGAAGGCGCCGTTTGCACTGAAAGCCCCGTTTGCACTGAAAGCCCCGTTTGCACTGAAGGCGCCGTTTGCGCCGAACGGGCCACTTCCGCCGAGGGCATCGCTGGCGCTGAGGGAGCTGGCTGCTCGTGCGCCGTGAGCTCTGAATCTACCAATTCGGACTCTACGTCTTGCGACAGTGCTGACAGGACATCGAGTAGCTGCCCGCACCGGTCCCAGGTGTCCGAATGCACCTTGTCCGCTGGGCCGCTGGCGTATTCCTCTGGCATATCCATGTCATCTCCGTAATCGCCATCTTCTTCGTCGTCGACCATGGCGTCGTCGTCGTCTTCTTCTTCTTCGTCCCCGTCCATGTTGGTATCGGCTTCGGCCTCCGCTTCATCGGTATCGTGAGAAGCCAACCGGACGTCTGGAATTGGAGGCAGGGGAGCCATCGGCGCCGATGGCGCCATAGTCTCCACGTTGGCCTGCGCTGCATTTGCAGGGCTTGAGCTGGCGGCGGCGCCAAGAAGAGCATTGTACTCCTCCCTCTCTGCAGCTTGGATTGCGGCTTTGTCGGCATGCTTGCGCAAAAGCCCCTCCCGGACGACAGGGATGCGGGCTCGAGCCGTGTCCCTGCTCCGTCGAAGACGCTCGAGATGTGCGGTGTCGGTGCAGCCCTCGGCGCAGGCCCGATCGTATGCCTCGCTTGCAGCTGTTGCATAGTTGCGCAACTGCTGCATCGTCTCCGACTGATCCACATCCGCCATCGCCCCCATCCGCACGCCTCTGGCCGGCGCATTCAGCGAGCCCGGCTGGAGCTGACGGACGCCATGGGCAGAAATCAAAGATCGCCTCTCCCTACCTTCGGACACCAAGCCCTGAATGTCGATTGCCGTTCGCCTGGACAGATAGGACCGCTGCAGACAATTGCTCGACAGTCCATGGCCCACGGCGAGGTTTTTCGTGGCCTGCGGCAGATCAATTGGGTCCAGCGCGTTCATGCTGAGTAGACGGATCGCATAGGGCGAGAATCCAAGCAGGCCCGCAGCCCGTGCTGCCTTGGAGAATGGCCCGTAGATGGCGTTGGTGCTGAGCGGCTTGGTTTCCGAGACATGCCAGGTGATCAGGTCGTCCTCGACGCGACGTTCGAAGGCGCGAAAGACGTAGCGGCTTTTGGCCTCGGCGCGTATGGGCACCGGCAGGACCGAGCGACTTTCAAAGTACGATACCTCGGTCGACTCGAGGACGCTGGCGATCGACAGGCCAGGCGCAAAGGCGCCGTCCTCTTCAGCGAGATACGCGAGGAGCAGAGTTGGGTCGAGGACCGGCTTACCTCCATTGCTGTAGAGAGGCTGCTGACGCCATTTGATGGTCCGCCGCTTATCACCTTTAAGGCGACGAAAGCGCACATCGCAGTGCAGTCGGAATCTGGGTCGTTGAGCGCTTGTAGATACTTTGGTTCCAGCGGCGCCGATGGTGCCGCTGGAGCGGCTGGTGCCGCAATCGACCTTGCCTTGTCCAGACTCGTCCTCTTGTACGTCGTCGTCGTCTTCATCGGTCCAGAGCGTGAGGTAGAAGCTCAGATCGGAGTATTGCAAACCCGAGTCCTTCATCTGACCCTGAAGGATTTCCGAGGGACGGACGACACAGAAGGTCAAGAGGAGCGTGAAGGCAGCGAGCTGCACCTGCTCACGAGCGCATCGTTGGACGTACTGATTGCCATAGATTCCGTTGCAGATAAAGCTCTCGACGTTGGCAAAACTTGCGATTGGCTTTTCCTTCTCGGCGCACAGGGCGTTGGCTTCGATCAAACCTTGGCACTCGAGTGCGATCTCCCTTTCGACTACGTTGCCCGTCATGGAACGGTAGGCAAGCATGACGTTGTGCAGCTCCGTCAGTGCCGTTTTGATACACCGCTTCGTCTCACCGGTGTGGTAGTTGGGGCGCAAGCGCATCACCATGAATGAAGCCATCATCTTCCAGAAACCCCTGTCCTGGGACAGGTCCCTGCGAGGCGGGCGGCTTCCCAAGAAGTCGTCGACATCAAAGGCGGGTTCATCATTGCCGTAGAGGCGCTTGAGATGCACCTCACCGACAAAGATGCGAAGGAACTCTTGCGACCGGAGCTGCTTTTTGAGATACAGCGGCGATATCTCCTTTTGGTGGATCGTGCTGACGACCTCGGTGTGAAGCGAGTCGAGATCGGAGCGCAGGGCAGCAAACGAAGGGTTGGTCGCAAACGTCTGGCGCAGGCGCTCCGCCTGGTCGTCCACCATACTCTGCTGCAAGGGCCGGAACACAGCCAGCCTTGGGGCGGCGCCGGCCGTGCCATCGGCCGGGCCTGCTAGGCTTGGACGCGACATGGGGCCCGAAGCGGTGGGTGCGCACTTGGTTTTGATGGGGCCGACGGGGCGACTGGTGCCGCAGGAGAATTTGAGGTCGATGAGGTCGATGAGGTCGATGGGCCCGATGGCGAGAACGGGCTAGCTGGAACAGTGCTGAAGGAGACGATGGCGGCGATGATGTAGACGGCGAAGTCGCTGCTGGCGATAGAGGCCAAGTCAATACAACGATCGAGAGGAGCAAAACGCTGACTGTGAGCAAGCTTACAAAGGACGATAGTCGCGCGGCTGGGGGATGGCGTTTGGGGGCGAAGGGATTGCTTCTCGTAGCCGTCCTATATATGCCTCGTCGGCGGTCTTGGTCGGCCTCGAGGACTCACCAGTGTCTGTCTGCTGCCATTCGGCACCTCGTCAGTCAGACCAACTCGGCACTGCACCCGCAATACGAACATGGCCAGGCAGCGAAAGAGCGCTTCGCACGGGCTGGTATGCACGCGGCACCCTTTCTTTCTACAGTCACCCGGGCGGAAGGAGAGGGAGAGAGCGAGCGTGGGAACGAGCACGCTACGGTCGTGGCCAGACTGCGGAAGGGCGCCGAAGCTCTCTTTCTCGGATGGGGTCCGAGTCGAAGATGCTTCGGATGTGCCGCGAGTGCTTGCTTGCGCCGACGTGCCCCAGCCAGTTCGGATGACGCCGATGGGGCCAATGGGGCCAACGCGGCAAAGCAAGGCGAGGAGGCCGATGCCGCGGGCGCTGCGGCTGCCCTCGAGGCTGGGCGGTGCAGCTGGCCGAGGGATGGGCGAATAATTGGCCAGTTTGGCCAGGTGAGTCGGCCTTGTGCTGTTGCGCCTCGCTCTGTGATGGCTGCCTACAGTCGATGCGCAGTCGCTACGTGTGCCGCGTTCTTTGTGCATTTCCTTTTCTCACACTGGCCAATGCGAACGGCTGACTCACTCTCGCGCCATTGCTGCAATCACACACACTTTTCGCACTCGAAGGGCAGGAGATTGGGGGGATGCGATTCGATTGACGTGGCTATCTTGCTCGTGCGAGTGTAGACGCAGACAATCGGCTTAAGGCCATGCGTGGAAAGGAAGAGGCCAAAAAATAGCGGGAGGAGGGGCGAGGAGAAGACGAGCAGCAGAATGCGAGACTGGACCCGATGGTGCCGATGAGGTCGTTGGCGCAGACGGCGCAGACAGCGCAGTAAGCGGGTATCGCAGTGATGGGCGGGGCATGGTGACGCGGCTCTGGCTCCCAAGAAGTGGCTGGGCCCAGACGTTGAATCGAGGGCGAATGGAGGGCGGAACCGAGAACAAGCGCAAACAGCCAGCAGCAGAGGGGTGCCAGACGGCGCCGATGCGCCATTTGATGCGGATGATGCCCATAATATGAGAAGAGTGGCCGGGGCGAAGAGGGTTTTTTTTTGTTTTTTATAGACGCAGAGTCGAGGGAGAGGGATAGGCGCGGATGGCGAGGACAAGAGTCGTACGGCAGATGTAGTCCTCCATGATGCGAATGGCGCCGATGATGCGAGCTGGTCCTGGTGGTGCCGATGAGGTCGTTGGCGCAGACAGCGCAGACAGCGGGTATCGCAGTGATGGGCGGGACATGGTGCCGCGGCTCTGGCGCCCAAGTAAGGGGCTGGGCGAAGACGTCAAGTCAAGGGCAGGGGACGGGAGCAGATGGCAAGGACAACAGCCGACGGCCGAGGAGGGGCGCCAGACGGCGACGATATGCCCTGTGATGCGGGTGGCGCCGATGATGCAAGCTGGCGCCGACCAGGACGATGGGGTTGATGGCGCTGAACGACCCAGACGGCGGGCATGGAGGCGATGGACATGATATGGTGCTGCGGCTTGAGCACCAAAGAGAGGCCGGGCGAAGGTTAGCGCCGATGGGGACGATGGTGCAGACGGCGCCGGCGATGCACATGGCACAGAACATCTGACTCAAGCGAGCGCGCCAAGGCGGCTGTTCTCGGCCTCGGCAAGCGGAAGCTTGCCTCGGAGGAAGACCCGGGTCATGCGATCGTGCCAGGCAAGCACCTGCTCCCAGGTGACGCCAAGGGCCTGGTCAAATTTGCTCACGCGCGAGGTGGGGATGAAGTCCAGCGCGAGCGAAGTGCCGCGGATCATGGTGCGAACGTCCTCCAGCACGATGATGCAGCCGACGGGGTAAGGATTATAGACCCTATCCATGTTGTAAAGGTCCGAACCAGCTCGGGCCACCAACTCCATCTCGTACTCGTCGCCAATATCAATGCGGAGAATTCGATACTTGGACACACCGTTCTTCTTGCTGAAGTTGTTCTTGACGACGCGCACCACCAAGTTGATCGGGCGCGGCTCGTCGTTGGAGAGGGCCGTCTTGCGCAGCTTCTTCGGGCAGGTGAACCCAGCGCTGCTGATGGTCGTGTTGCCGAGATAGAATTCCGGCTCCGGGGCCGGCGCAAAGTCGATGGCCACATCGTCGCGACGGCGGACGGCAAGGGCGTCGTGGAGGCGATCGTAATCAATGTCGCTCTTGGAGTCGTCATCGTCGTACGCCTCGGACTTGATCACCTGGCCAGCGGCGGTGGAAGCATCGTCGTGGTCGTAGCCATCGGGGCTGGGAGTGAAGAACCTGTTTCCCGGCGTGACGGCGCGAGAGATGCTGCCGGGGGGCGGAGTGACGGCAAGGGAGCGATCAGGGACGACGGAGCCAGCGGGGTCAACGGGGTCAGCGGGGCCAACGGGGCCAGCGGGGCCGGGGACGGAGTTCTCGGTGTGGCGCGCGAGGGAAGCGATCTTGGCGACCGTGGCCGGGTTCACGGCTCGCGCGTGGTCGAACCAAGCAGCCGTGGCGACAAGTTGGCGTGCCAGATCGGAGTTGACGAACCTTTCGAGCCGGTGAAGGGCGTCGGTACCCATGCCGAGGACGGTATCGACGGACTCGACGTCAAGCGAAAGGCGCTGAGCCGCCACAAGGGGTTTCATATGGCCATAGATGCGGGCAATGGCCTCGGCCGCTTCGTCCCGAACAGTCGCATCAGGGCCTGCGGCGGAGGCGGCGCGATCGGCGGAGACGGCGGAGGCGGCGCGATCGGCGGAGACGGCGCCTGTGGTGGCAGGGCGCTTGGTCGGGCGAGCAGCCTCGTCGGCGCTGTCCGTGCTGCTGATGGTGATTACGCTGACGGTGCTAGTCGACCTGGCGAGGCGAGGCCTGCGTCGGTTGGAAGGGGCGTCGTCGAGGCGAGCGAGCTCAGTTGCGGTGAGGCGCCCGGTAGGCGCGCGCGTCGAGCGAGGCATCGGCCGCGGTGCGAGACGTGTGGCGATGGTCGGAGAAGATGACGATGATGCTGATGAGGACGACGATGATGATGATGAGGATGATGAGGATGATGGTGTGGTGGTGGCAGTGGTGGTGGTGGTGGTGGTGGTGGTGGTGGTGGTGGTGCCGAAGAGCGTTGCGGGGATGCGGAAGAGCGGATAGATATAGTCGGTCGAAGAGCGTTGCGGGGCTGCGGAAGAGCGGATAGATATAGTCGGTCGGCGGATGATGCGGGATGCGGATAGCGACGACACGGCTTTCCGGCTCAATGCAGCCGCGACGCCGACAATGCGGATAACGACGCAAACCCGCCATGCCTCGTAGCTCTCGTCCCCGCAATCGCTTCCGCCTCCTGCTCCTCCTCCTCCCCATGCTCCTTACCGTCCTCGCCAACGGGCCCACACCGAGTTCGATGCCTCGGCATGTCGTAAGGGATGAAGCCTCGGCTTTCGACCCGATCAGCGCAGACGGCGCAGATGGTGCCGATGATGCCGGATGATGTCGCATGGCGCGCCGCACGGTCGACCCCGAGAACCCGAAAGAAACAAAAGCGGCAGCCGAGCCGGCAAGGCTAGGGCAACGGCCCATGGCCCGCCGCCATGATGGTGGTTGAAGCACGAGCCGTTCCCTCCTCGACTGCCTCTCGAGTCGCGTCCGCGCCCTTGCCTCGCCAGGCATCCCCCAGCCCAAGCCCATGCGCAACTCCAGGCCCCGCGCTCTTCCGCCCGCCACTTTAATTTTACCTTTTTCTAGAATCCAACATCTTTTGGCTCCGAAAATTCAGCCCCCCATCAGCTCAGATCGGCCTGGATCGGCCTGGGCATCAGATCGACTTCGATCGGCTCAGATCAGCTCGATCAGCCCCATCGGCGCCCCCAGCCCTCCCAGACCCCCTCAACCGCACCAATCGGGCCGGATCGACCTTGCACTGTGCTAAGCGCCGATCAACGATCGTCCACTTGCAGATTCTCCTCTGCTCCCCATGTGGTCCCCGTGCTTTCTCGGCCCCTGCCCCTCTCTCGCTCACAATTGAGCAGCATCATGCTTTCTCGTATCACAAGGTTGCGATCAATATAAGCAAATCATGCATTACATGGTATCATGCTGAGGCTCATGCGTCCAGCTCCATCCCTGCCGCGTGTCGGCCGTAGTGCTGCACCTCCTGCACCGGCGCGAGCACTGGCCTCTCGGCCGCCCATCGCGCCGTTTCGCCTCCCTTGCCGTTCTGCCTGTCCGCCTCCGCGTCGGCGGCGAGCACCTCGCGCATGAACTCCTCCTCGGGCTCCTGGATCAGCGCTCCACGCACCCGAAGCACCGCGCACGAGCTCGTCGACGTCGAGATGGACGTCTGCGCCGACATCGACGACGACAGCCCGCACAGCCCCAGCGCAGAGTCGGTCTCGGACAGCACGTCGGTCGCGCTCGAGCCTGCCTCCGAGTCGCTCAGTCCGAGCGTGCGGGTCGAAAGCTCGCTGGGGATCGAGTGCGCCGACGCGCTCTCGGCCAATCCCGACAGCGAGCCCGACGTCGACGACTCGGTGAACTCGGGCAGCTGGTCCATCTCGCTCGCAGACAGTCCGCGCGACATGATCGAACGCACGCATGCCACCGTCGGCAGCGCGCTGATCTCGTCCATCGTGGCGCGCTGCTCCGGGTCCGAGCACAGCAGACGCGTCAGCACCCGTAGCAGCGGCCCGCTCAGCGCCGACAGATCTACGTCCGAAAAGTCGTCCCTTCGCAGCTTCTGCCACGGCTCCCCGTTGTCAGGCAGCTCCACGTTGCCCGCCGCCTCGAGCACGATCAGGCCCAGGCTAAACACATCCGCCGCCTTGCCGTACTGTCCGTGGAAGATCACCTCGGGCGCCAGATACACGCGATCGCCCTCGCGCTCGAGCCCGCGCTGCGCCGGCCACGGCTCGGCCACCTGCTCCAGCGCGTTCTGTCGCAGCTCTCCATCCAGTCCGGCGCCTCGCAGCGTCGTCTCGGCATCCACCAGCGGCCAGCGCGTCGCCATGCCAAAGTCGCCGATCTTGAGCGTACCGTGCTCCGTGATCAGCACGTTGGCTGGCTTCAGGTCGAGATGCAGGACGTTGTGCGCGTGGATGTACGACACACCGCTCGAGAGCTCGGCGAGGATCTTCCACAGCCGCGGCTCGTCCAGCGCGCCCACCTGCTGTCCGTACTCTTCCAGGAAGAACGCCAGCGAGCCCAGAGGGCACAGCTCGAGCTGCAGGTGCAGGTGTCCCTCCTCCTCCCACGCGCCAAACAGCGAAACAATGTTGGGATGCGGCTTGCCTGGCGTCGACAGCGTCCGCAGCACGTCCACCTCTTCGAGCCGGCGCAGTCGGTCGCGCGGTCCCAAGTACGACCTCTTCATGCGCTTGACCGCGTAGGCATAGCCTGTCGACCTCGAGACCGCTTTGAGTACCTCGCTGAATTCGCCCGAACCAATCGTCTCCTCGACGCTGAATGCTGACTCGAGGAAGCTGTGCTCGTGCGCTCGCGACGAATCGTTGGATCCGAGCGCCAGCGAAGAGCCTCCCGGCGTCGCCTTCTGCGGCGTGTCTTGGCACGTCGATGTTTCCGAGAGGCGAGACTTGCGCCGCGTCTGCATGAGCTCGAGTCGATGCGCACGCAGCTTGAGCGCAGCCTGGCGGCGCGACGATGGCGAGGGCGTTGTGAGCACCTGAGCAGCCTCAAACCACTTGATTTGCGCGGCGTTGCGCGTCGGCGTCATGGGCGCTGCCCCGTCCTCGCCGGGCATCAACACGGCATGCGACGTCAACGGCGTCGAAGGGGGCAGTCCTTCTGCGTCAAGTTCGTTGACGCCGTCAGCGGCATTCTTGGCGTCTCGGACAAAGCTTGCGTTGCGGCTCATGGTGCGTTTGCCAAGACCTGCGGAGCGGACGCGCAGCGTCTTGGGCGCCCCCGCCGCCTTGACGGTGTCGATCGAGAGCATCTTGCGCGTCGGGGCTTGTGCGCCGCCCGAAGAAGGCATGGGGATGGTGCGCTTGCCCTTCTGCAGTCTGTGCACATCTCGAATGCGACCAGTCTGGACACTCGGACTGTGAGAGACGTCCGACAAACTGCCTTCATCTTCAGTGATTTCGTCCTGAGACAAAGTCTGCGAAGCTTGTGCACCGTCAGGATGGGCAGAGCGGCGGCTGCGAGGCAGACCGGCATAGGCTAGGCCATGACGTCCGGATAGCGTGGCGGGTGTGCTAGCGTTCGGTAGACCAAGTTGCATGAGGCTCAGCGTAGGGCTGTCGCAAGAGTCTGGGAGGATCGGAGAGCCTGTGCCGAGGCCGCCGGGAGAGAATTCTTTGGCAGGCGAAGCTGCCCCCAAAGGCGAGGGGCCGAGCGTGGCGGTGTTGACGTTGATCTGGCCGCGCAAGGCGGACGCGAACTTGGGGAAGGGTACGAGCGGCGTTGAGGTGGCCTTTTTGACAGGCGTGTCGGGCATGGCGTTGGTGGCGCGATCCACCGAGGCGTGCGCGGATGCTGCGGCAACCACTTCGCGCAAGCCGAGTGCGTGGCCAAAGTTGGGCGGTTTGGGTGGGAACTGGAACGAGTCGGACGAGGTGTCTGCACCCTCGGAGTTTTCGCGAGCGCGGTTGCGCTTCGAAACGAGACCGGTGGACATGAAGGCCGCCTGCAGAGGTTTGACGCTCTTGAAGTTCTGCGGTGTGAGATACTGCGTTGAGGCTGCATCGCCGGTCTCTGAAGTGAATCTGCGTTCGTGGATGCGTCGGGCCGGACTCGCCGTGCTGGTGCTCGTTCGGGAACGGACGCGCGGGATGGGGTCGGGAGACGAGTTGGCCGAGTCGCCCTCGCTGGGCGTGGAGAAGCGAGTCTCGTGCATGAGCGAGGATCTTTCCTTTGGACCGAAGGCGTGCAGGCCGCTTTGGGCAGAAGCGCGCGCAGCTGGCGAGTCACGGCGGAAAGCGGCCTCGTGACGACGAAGTGCATCTTGCGAGGGTGACGAGAGGCCTTCGAGCATGTTGGTGAGGAGCGATGGCGACGGAGCAGGCGAGTCTTTGGTGGGAGCGAGGGTAGAACCCATCCTCTTGCGGTTGCTCTTGATGCTAGCATCGTTATCGGCGAAAGCGACACCACTGTCGTCGGCGGCACCGCTGGCGTGAACACCGCCAAAGAGGCGAAGCGGCGTGGCCGACTGAGGCGTTTGCAGGAACTGCGCAGAGACATCGCTGCCGAAACCTCGCGAGTGCGCACTGGGACGGCGCGCCGGTGTGGCGACGAGCTCGAGGTGCTCCGCGTCGAGGTCGGCGGGCATACCGTTCGTTGTGTCTCTGCCGGTGGACGACTTGACCGCCTCGATCTCGTCCTCAAAGAGCTTGGCAGTGGGGAAAGAGCTCATGGAGAGGTTGGCCGGTCTTCGCCTGTGGTCGCGGAGCGGCGTTGTATCTGCATCGCGGTCGGTGGAGCGGATGACGGGACGCGGTTGTGTGGCAAACTCGAAGAGATTGGCGACGCCGGGCAGCTTGTCTCCAAGGCCAGCGGAAGCACTTGCGCTGCGCGGGGTGAGGAACTCGGTGAGGGGGCGGTGAAGGGCGGCGGTGGACGAAGCACGGGCGCGATGAGGAGCTCGCGGGCGGGTAGTCGTGATGGCCGAGTGCATGGGGTCGTCGAGGTCCATGCCTGCGGCTGTTGAGGAGCGTTGTCGTGCGGGTGTAGTGACACGCGGTGACGGGTGGTCCGAGAGCGGTGGGCTGGCTGCCGAAGGAATGCGAGAGCGAGGTGGACGAAGGCGCTGGGATGCCGTGCTGGCCAAGGTGTGGGTGGCGGTGGTGGAGGAGTGCTTGCGACCCAGACGATGCGTGGGTCTTGTACCCGGTTGCAGCATGGGCTCGCCGAGGTCGATGCTGAAGCTGGGCGCCGAGTCGTTGTGCAGCGGTTGATCGCACATAGGCGAGGGCGAAGCGGGTGCGTGTGCGTGAACGTCGTCTGCGTCCGAATCGACATCCATATCGACGTCCATGTCTGCGCCATCGCTCCTGCGGTGCGAGTCGGAGGAGCCAAAGAGGGAGCGTGATCCTCCGCGGTACATGGGCTGCGACGAGGGGCCAGGCACAGCATGAAGATCGATGCCGGCAGAAGCGGAAGCGGCACTGACGTCGGAGCCCGAGCCGTTGCTGATGCCGCGATGATGCCATAGGCCCTGGTCCGCCTCGTGAGGTTGCGAGTCGTGATCAGCGAAGGAGGGGAGATGTTGGAGAGGGATGGTCCTCTTGATGCTGGCGTACGGTGCCAGCTGGTCCTGGTCGGCGGGATCGAGGTCGATGGGGTGGCACTCTTCGGTTGGGGAGAGTTTGGAGAGGGGCGCGAGCGCAGCAAAGGCATGAGAGCGCGGGATGGCGCCCGGCTGAGTCCTTGAGCCGGTGGATGGAGCGGTGGGGATGCGATCCATCCACGAGCCAAAGGGCGACTTATGGTACGCGTGCGAACCGAAGTTGGGTGGCGGCGTCATGGTGGATTGTGTATGCAGCTGTACGTCGACGGACCGCAGCGGACGCGAGCCCGAAGCTTTGTGAGGCGAGACGAAGGCGTCGTCGGTGTAGGTCATGTCGTCTTAAAGACGCGACCGACAGACACGCTATGCACTGATGCACTCTTAAACGAGACGACGTAATCCAACCTGAGCGTGGTTTGCAGATTATTGCTTAGCTCGATGCAGCGTGGATAGCCATGTGTGTAGAGCGTATGGTATGCGGCAGTATTGCGGAAGGTCGGTGATGGCTGTTATGGTCCGAGGCGGATGCAGACGCACGAAAGGCTGATCCCGAAATGAAGCTGAGCAGAATGCGAGGGCGATGCGACAAGAGCGAGACAAAGACGAGATGGGCGATGACGCTAGGCGTAGATGAGGCTAAGACGATGTCGGGATGGGGCGCGGATGGACTGCGCGGCTGAGCTGGATGAGGATGGTGGTGGTAGTGGTAGTGATGATGCGAAGCAGGCGCGGCGGTGGTGGTCGAGATGTCGGAAAGGCCGACGATCCTTGCGCTGGCTATGCGAGGCGCGAGAGAGAAAGCGTGTGTGGGAACGAAAGAGAGTGTGAGAGCATATGAGAGATGATGAAGAGGGCCGAGTTGGGTGACGATGCGTTGGGATGGGTTGGGGTGTCGGATGCGAGCCGGTGGAGTTTGGCGAGCGAGGCCCCACCGACACGCAGGCGCGCCGTGGAGAAGGCAGCAGCGTGCCGCTGCAAAGGGGGAATCCGGTCTCCAAGGGGGGCGAGGGCGGATGAGCCGACAGCTGACTACTGACTGGCTGTTGGCTTCGCCGAGGCTGCTCAGCCATTTTCGCGATCCAACGCGCGCTGCTGCTCCCAATTCGAAAGCGCGTCTGGCCGCGCCAACCAGAAAAATCCCACTCCTCGAAAGACCAAAAAAAGGGGAAAAAAGTGCGAAAAATACACGATCTCCCAGCCGACTCGACGGTCCCAGCGCGTCATCGGCCTTTCCACCTAAATTTGCATTTTGCATTCTTTTTTGACTGCCTTTTTCAGTTGGAGGCGAGACCCTGAACGTGCCTTTTTTTTCTCTTTTCTCCACGTCGCTGCTGTCGCTGCTAGGCGCGACTGAGCCGCACGCGAAGCCAACCCGCCGCCGTCTGACCAAACCGAAACCGCTTCGTGCAGTGCAGTGCAGCAGCGCCGAGCACGGCCGTGCAGCACCGCACCTGCATGCGTTGTACTGCAGACGCTGCCGAGCTCAAGCGCCACCTCCCATCGTCTTGACCCTGGCTCTCATCGCAGCTTCGGATCGTCTTGACCATCATTTTACTGTGAGTGAAGGCATGTTTGAGCATGACAACGCCGGATCGTCATGCATAGTCGGAGCAAGAATGTGTCTGTGTCTTTCACGCTCGTTTCTTCTTGTGGAAAGACAGAAGGCAAGGGGCGCAAAGGGGGAGAAGGGGAAGAAGGAATGGGGCTTATCCCCTCAATGCCTTGCAAGGAGATGGGGAGGTCAGAAGAGTGACGTTGCAGAGGCACCACATTGTCGTTCCCGTGTCCGTACAGTCCGCAGCGCCACCGACTTGCGCCCGGCTACCATTGTCATGGCTACCTTTGTCTGCTCGCATGGCGTCCAAAGATAAGTCGGCATGCGTCTTCGCTGCGAAAACACGCCTCGTCTTCGCATGAGATGCACATCCTCCATCTCGCTCGCCTGTTGAGGCCATCTCGCTCGCCTGTTGAGGAAGATCTTGTCCCCTGTGCCTCCGGTGTCTCATCTTGCTATGTGAGCTGCCACATGCCAGCATGCCGCACCTACTGCACCTCCACGCATGCCCCCGCCACATCGTGCCCCGCCCTTTTCTGGACCCCCTTGCGCTAGCCGCCTTGCTGCCGCCACAAAAAAATGACCAAAAAGAAAAGAAAAAGCGAAAATGCGAAGAAAAAGAAAAGAAAATGCCAGCTTTTGGAGCGCCGCGTCTGGGAGAGTAGCGCGTCGCACCGCGTCTTATCACGTGACTTGACGCTGGCAGCATTTCAGCCGTGGCGTCCTCGCATGCTCGGCGTCGTGTATCTCGCTGCTGCACACATATCCCGCTTGGCATTGCAGTCCTGCGCCACCGTTCATGCCATCCTTCAAGGAAACGTGTCGAGGCGACCCCGGCGAAACCGGCAACAAATGTGATCCACAGGCAGCCACAGGGAGCCGCAAGCAGCCACCGCCTCCCTCACGTCTCCGCCACCAGCCGTTCCCATCATGTTCGGTCTCCGCATGCAAAAGTTAGAACGCTACGAAAATTGATGCGGAAAATCATGGCTTTGAAATTCCTTACTCTGCTGAATTGATGTGCGACTGCGATGCTCAGAAGATCTCGGCAGCGTAGGGACAGTCTTCGAAGCGGTGTCCTACCTCTCCGCAATCGTCGCATGGCTCGGCCTCTCCCTGCGTAGGAATCGCCGCACTGGCTCGAGGCACATCGCGGCTGGAAGAATCCGCTGTCACAGGAGCCTGGGCCACTTCTGAACGCACCGGCTCCGCAGCCTTGGTGGCTTCCGGCTCGAGCTTCGAAAAGCGCCTCGCCGGGCTGCGCTCGTCGAGCTTGCGCGAGAGGCGTTCCACTTCGGCCATGAGCTCTTCCTCGCGGAAGATGCGCGCCTCGACGAGCGACTCGAGTTGCGAGACCTCCTTCTGCAGCGAGTCGGCCGTCTCCTTGCGCTCCATCTTGGTCGCTTCCAGCGTCGATCGCAGATCCGCCAGCGTCGTCTCGCTCGACTGCAGCCGCGCCTCGCTCGTCGCCAGCTTCTCCGCCAGCATCGACGTGTCCGCAACGCCGTCACCGCCGTCCTCGCGAGCGTCCAGCTGCTGCCGCAGCGATTCCACCGTGAGTTCGAGCGTACGCGACTTGGTCTCGGCTTCCTGCACGCGTGCCTTGAGCTCCGACTCGAGCAGCCGATGCTTGGTCTTCATGTCGTTGTTCTCGTCGCTCAGCTGGCGTACGAGGTAGCTCAGCCCCGACATCTGATTCGCCGACGACGCTGCCGACGCCTCGCTTGCCGCATAGGCTCCGTTCGAAGACATGCGATGCGAATTCCTGAGGTAGCTGCCCGTGCTCCCGATCGAAGCCGTCGACAGCCGGTGTGCATCGGGCGAACGAGGGCTGCGTTCTGCGTCCCCGGCCGTCGATCCTGCATTCTCGAGCAGCGTGCGAAGCCGGCGAATCTCGTCGTCGCGCGCACCAATTTCCGCCGCCTTGTCCTCCTTATGACGTGCAAGCTCGGCTTCGAGCTTCGCCTTTTCGCTCCGCCACTCTGCTGCGGCCGCACCGGAGGCCGCGAGGCTCTCGGGGCCGCTCTTGAGCGCGTTGAAGTTTTCCGCATCCAGCCTAAGTCCCTCGAGCTCGGCGCGTTCACGCTCCAGAGCATGTTGGCTCTCTTGCAGGGCGTGTCGCGTCTCCTCGAGCTGCGCGAGCTGCTCCTTGCTGGCACGCTGAGCACGCTCTGCCTCGACGCGCATGCGCTTGAGCTCGTTCTTGAGGCTCGTCTCGACCTCGTGCGACTTTTCGCGCCGCTTCTGCGCATACTCCTTCTCCTTTTCGAGATTGAGTGCCGCCTCGGCAATCTGGTCTTCGTACTTGCCAAGCTTGTCCTGCAGGTGAGCGACTTGCTCACGCAACGCCTCGTTGTCGATGGCGGCTGCGCTGCCGGCCTCGAGACCGCCACCGCGGCTCTGCTGCGCGCTCAGCGCCGCTTGCAGCTCTTCGACACGAGCCTCGGCAGCGCGGATCGCCTCTTGCGCCTTGTCTTGGAGCAGCTGCATGTTTTCCAGCACTTCGACCCTCTCGCTGTCGATCTCTTCGATCCTCTGCTCGTACAGGCTGATGGTCTCGCGACCGGCGTCCTTGAGCTCGTCGATCTGGCGGCTCAATGCATCTCGCGACGCCTGCGCTTCTTCTTCCAACCGGCGAAGCGACGACTTGAGGCTGTCGATCTCGGCGTCCTTGAGCTGCAGCTGCGTCTGCAGAGCCTCGTGGGACTCGCCGCGTGCGGACTCTTGCTCGATGCGGTCCTTCATCTGCTGGACGAGCTGCTCGCTCGCTTCGAGCTTGACCTGCAAGCTCTTCTGCTTGCTTTCGACCTCTTGCTGGTAGCGCTGATGGTCGTCGTCCTTCTTGCTCAATTTGTCTCGGAGCTCCCTTTCGCGCTCCTCGATCTCTTTGCGGCGACGAAGCTCGTCGGCTCGCTCGAGGCGGCGCTCCTCCTCCATCTCGGCCTGCCTGTCGCGCGCCTCTGCTCGCATCTTGACGCGCTCTGCCTCGAGGATGGCCTCGTTCGAGCGAGCCTCGGAGGCTCGTGCCTTCCTCGCTTCCTGAGCACGACGGAGCTCGGCATTCTGCGTCTCGAGCTCCTGCAGCTGCTGTCGGAGCTTGTCGTAGTCGGCCACCTGGTCTTCGTACAGCGTAAGAGGCACCACAGCCTCGGCGACCGAGTCGTGTGTAAGGTCGTCATGGAGGCCTGCTCTGCTCTCTGCCCTAGACTGGGAGCGTGCAGCGAGCTGAGCCGACTTGCGAGGCGTGAGGTCCATCTGTTCGAGCAGCATGCGGTTCTTCTCCAGGTTGGAATCCGAGATTGCGTTGGGTTCTTGGCGGGAGCCAGGCGAACTTTCCAGATCCGAGGCATCGCGCCCGAGTCGGCTGCTGGAGCGCATGGACAAGACGCTTGACGCGCCTCCTGCACGGCCGTCCTTGGTCGGACTTGGGGGCGGGGGCATACCTGAATCGATAGCGGACGGAATGGCGCCAGGACGGGCAAACATGGAAGCTCGTCCCTTGGTGGCGCGCGGTGTGGGAATTCCGCCCAAGCTTTGGCGTTTCTTGGCCATGCTCGGCGTGGTTTGAAGGACGCTGGAGGCGGCACGGGCGCCTGCGAGCGACGTCCTGGGCGTGCGTGTGGCTATCGAGGATGCTGAAGGCGCTGGAGCACGCAGGGGGCTTGTTTGGCCAACCTTGGAAGCTTGCTGACGTGATGGATCCTCATCTTCGGCTTGTCGGGAGGCGGGACCAGCAAGGCTCTTGCGCGCCGCGAGTCGGCTAGCTGGGCGGGAGGTAGACAGGACGGAAGCCGGTCTGCTTGCCGGCGTGGTGGAGGGAGGCCGAACGCCGATGCGAGACGATGCGCGCGAAGGAGTCTCGGAAGGTGGGCGGGAGACGGTGCTGGCGCGGCGGCGCGATGGGGTGATGGCGCCTTGACGATCCGGGAGGTCGGAAGCGCGAGACGAGGGTCTATTGGACAAGGAGGAAGCCGGGCGTGCGACGGCAGCGGTGGGCGGCGAATCGTTGATGGCGACGACTTTGGAGGCGGGGCAGAAGACGCCGTTGCCTGGGGCGCAAGCAAAGTACTGAGTGCCTTGAACGCTGCCATCGTTCTTACCTTGGCCGACGCTGTCGCCAGTGAGCTCGAGGCCGGCGTAGAAGCCGGGCTTGAAGTGAACAGGGCCGAGGTGGCGAAGCACACCGACCAGCTCGGACCCCTCCATGCGCACCAGATCGCCGATCTCGAGCTCCCTTCCGCGACGCACGGTCTCCTTTGCGCGTGAGGCGGCGGTCGACGAAGTGTGCGAGGGAGTGCGGCTGACGAGCGAAGGCGTGTAGCTTCCGCGCACATGCATGTCCGAGTATCGCTTCGGCGTCGCCACGTTGCGGGAGGTGATAGCTGCTGGGGCGAATGGGCTCTTGCTGCGGGCGATCGAGTGGCTCGAGCCTGGCGAGGTCTCTGAGCCTGCCGAGGGAGAGCCCTTGGGCAGCGGGGCGAGCCTGGTAGGGGGCGTCTCGGATCGCAGCGACGAATGCGACCTGCGTGAGATGAGAGAAGCGCGGGGCAGCCGACCTACGACGAGCAGCGGCGAGTTGCCATCCGAGTCTACGTCCTCGCGGCCTCCACTGGGTGATGCGACCGAGTGTGATGAGCCGGAGAGGCGGTACTTTGCCGGGTCGTTGTTCGAGATGGCTTCGGCCAGCGTCTGCTTCTTGAATCTCGTGTTCGGACTGTCGACGGAAGGGCTCAGTCCAGCGTGTGACGGCGAGATCCTCCTCGAGGCGCCCGAGGGTGTCGGTAGACCCGAACGCATGTTGGGCGTGGTCGGAATGCCCGACATGTTGACCAAGGCGGGCTCAACCCGGTAGCTTCGAACCGAGTCGAGTGCTTGGCTGAAACGATCCGATCAGGCGGCAAGTGGGGAAGCCCACAATGATGTCGGCTGATCCGATCTTTGAGCAGTGTGGAGTGGCTGGTGATGATGGTGTTGATGTGGATCCTGGCAGCCTTTCGCAAGTTGGCACCTGCGCGTGATGTGGCCGGCCGCGCCGTGTTGATTTTCCAAAGCCTGTGGCTGCGGAGCGTTGTGTTGCTTTCGCCCCGCCGCCGCAGCTACATCCTCCTCCTCTCGGCTGGCTCTGTCGCGCTCGGGCGGTTTTGAAGGGTGAGGGCTGGAGGAAGTGTGGCTTGAGCTGCACCCTGAAATAAAACTGCGAATTTGGAGTGGAGAGTGGAGCACGCAGACGTGAGATTTCACGAAATCTGTTAGGTTGGCGCAGCTTGTGTGCAGCTCAGCCTGCAGACCATTCCGAAGCCAGCCATCCGAGACTCTTCCGTCTGAGGATGATGCAAGCGGATGCACGTCCCTCGCCTGAGTGCGCGGTCCCTGACCCTGCATCACGAAAATCACAAGAAAGCACGCTTATGCTTCTCTTGCGGTGACGCACGCCTTGGCGCTCCAGCCATTTTGCTGAACGCATGGACCAGCGCCGGCCTCGATGCATGCGCAGCCCTCGACTCAGCCTTTCCTCGCCCCTTCCTGGTCCTCTTGAGCTTCTCTCCTACACCACCGTCTCGATCCCGTCTGAGCTTCCAGACACCAGCATGTCTAGCTTTGCGGAAACGCCTTGAACGCAATTGGGCTGAGCGCGAGCTCCTCTAGGGCCCGTAGGGCGCAAGTCAATAATCACTTGGCCGCGCATCGCATCGATCCTGCTCCCCATGGCTGCCGACGACCTCGACGAGCGTTCGCCGCTGCTGGCGCGCACCGTGAGGCGCAGCAGCAGCACAGAAAATCGACAAACACGCCACCAGGCTGATGACGAACTCGACTTTGATGCCAGGTTCAGACAATGGAAGGCTGCTGTCGCCCGCAAGTTCCGCGGCAAGTCCCAGCGACAGGCCAAGCCCACCATCCTCATCACGCACTTCGACGGCCTCGGCCAGGCTCAGCGCATACTCGATGACAAGCGTGCATCAACACTTCGAGACTCTCGCCACGAAGTCACCGCCATGTCATCGGCAGAGTTTCAGCAACAGGTCGAGCAGGTCAAGCATGCCATCAGCAAGGGCATCTACCCCAAGATGATCGCTACAGGCTCCAGTGGCTCCTACTTTATTCGCATCCTGTCAAACACTTCAGACGAGGCCTCAGCTGCAGCAGTCAAGACAGCCAGTGATGCGTCTCAGTCGCAACCGCCCACTACCGTCGTGGCCGTCTTCAAACCAAAGGATGAAGAGCCTTATGGCAACCTCAACCCAAAGCGACAATTCTTGCGCAAGTATCTGTGGTGGGCAATGGGTCGACCCTGCCTGATTCCCAACTTCTCGTACCTCTCCGAAGTCGGAGCCTCGTATCTCGACTCGCGCCTCGCACTCCAGATGGTACCCAGGACCGAGTTGGTCCAACTCTCCTCGCCTACTTTCCACTACGCATACAACGACCGTGTTGCATACGACGTGGACCGTGTTCCCTTACCAGACAAGATTGGAAGCTACCAGACTTTCCTAAAGGGCTACGTCAACGCATCCGACTTCCTGCGCAAACATCCCTGGCCATCTCGCACTCGCAGCAAGACGCTGCTCATCCGTGATATGGAGGAAGAAAGCAGAGCGCACAAGGTCTCTCGGAGAAAAGAGCGCGCGCGTCTGCGCAATTGCGGAGTCGCCATCAAACGTCTGATCCTCTGCCGTCCGTCCTGGGAAGATATCAACAGCGATTCTCCGCAACCCGCATCCGCATCTTCGCCAGCACCTGGGACGCAGGCCGGCGCCTTCAGCTCTCCCGTTCCCGAAGGAGGTCAAACAGATGGCTTCAGCTGGACGCCAAAATTCATGGAGCAGTTTCGCTTGCAGCTTGAGCGGCTCGTCGTCCTGGACTTCCTCATGCGCAACACCGATCGCGGGCTCGACAATTTCATGATCCGGCACGACGCCGAAAAGGACGAGATCAAGATCGGTGCGATCGACAATTCGCTCTCCTTCCCAATCAAGCATCCCAACGAGATTCGCCAGTACCCATTCGGATGGCTTTTCCTCCCAAGCGATCTCATCGGGCTGCCCTTCTCCGATGCCACACGCCAGCATCTGCTTCCCATTCTCAACGACCCAGCATGGTGGCAGCACACGACTCGTGGCCTCCGCAAGATCTTCGAACAGGATCCGTACTTTGACGAAGCCAAGTTCGAGAAGCAGATGAGTGTCATGCGTGGCCAGGGCTGGACGTTGGTCCAGAGCCTCCGCGCTGCCGACGAAGGTCCCCTCGACCTTTGTGCTCGCGAAAAGAAGCTCATTCGCCAAGAGGTGCAAGAGGTCGCCGAGGAGCGGCTCGAGAAGATCGAGGGCTTCAAGGCATCCATCGATTCAGAAGGACACGTAATCGGCACCATCAAGATGTCCGAGCAGAATTCTGCGGCCAACACCGTGACCAGCAAGCCGCCCATCTCCCGAGCAATCTCATCAGGAGTGCTTGAGCAGGAGCGCCGACCCATCGGCGTTCGGGCGTCCGAATCGTACCGCAAGGCCCTCCTGCAAGCTGCTGGAACGGATGCCGTTGCGAACGACATTGCAGATCTGGAGAATGGGTCGATGCTGCCTGCAGAATCCGACTCGACCGCCGCAGCAATCTCATGCTCACTGCCTCAATCCTCCACCTTGTCTGGCAAGATGGCGTCCTCTGTCTTGGACGATGCTGCACAGTCACCCAAGGAGCGCGTGTCCTCGCAACACCAGCGGATGGCATCGGCCAACGACGTCGGCACCCTCTCTCTTCGGCGGGGCGATGCCGCCCGGGGATCGGACGAAGGCGACGGCATTCTGGGCCATACTGGCATCGAAATTCTCGAGGGGCTCGACCGTGAGCGCAAACGCAATCACCGGCGCGGCTTTCTGCGATCGCGTCAGCGATCCAGCACGATCGCGTCGAGCGACGCAGCTGCTCCGTCTCAAGAACGAGCGCAGGCGACGCGCAGGACACGCCAGAGCTCGGAGGACGCTGGCAGGCAAGCTGGCGAAGGAGATTGGGACCTGGCGAGCTCGGTGATGTCGGATCCAGGCATGCGCTTTGACGGCACGCGCCGCTGGCCGCGGTCGCAATCGGCGTCCCGCCCAGCCGAGGGCATGGTCGGATCCCTGTACGATCTGCACAGCCAGGAAGAGGTATTGTCGGAGGAGGAGGAAGAAGAGGATGACGAAGGCGAGTACAGTCGAGGAAATTCGGTCGGTGCGGCGTTTGGCCCGAGCAGTACGACGAATCGCAGGCAGGTTCCGACCATCGATTCGGTCCTGCAAGCACACAGCGACAACGCCAAGAGCACTTCCGCGGCGACGCCGGATGAAGGAGCTGGAGAAGGACAGGGAGGAGCGTTTGTTCCGCACATCCCTCATCCGCGCTCGATACGTCAGCCCGACACCGACGCGGCCAGCGCAGGCAACAACCACAGCTCCAAGGGCGCTTCCTCCAAGCGCATGGTCAAGGTGGTGGTGGAGAAGATCTCGTCCGACACCAAACAGGCGTGGCTCAAGTGGATTTGAGTCCGAGCGCATCTCTTGCATGAATCCAAACACACTGCACGATCACACACGCGCCAGACATTCTGAATGGAAGACTGTGGCTGCAAAAGCTTTGAATTGAGCCGGGTATCGATGAGGTGTGGGTGGCACAAGTCAAGTGTAGATGGGGCCGGCAGAGCGCAGACGGTCGCGCACCTGGTGAGCCGTGGGTCTGGCGGCGGGATCGGCCTGGAGCATGTCGCGCAGCAAATCTCTGGCCCAGTCTGGCAACCGTCCACCGGCGGGGAGGATGATGGCGGGATGGCCGTCGGCGTATGGGCGCAGGTCGGGTGAGTGCTGTTCCCACGCGGACGAGTCGTCATCGGGTGCCAGATGGATCGCTGTCTCGTGCGCAGACTGTTCGGCGACGACTTGGTCGTGTTGACTATGGTGCGGAAAGGTTGTGGACGTGGGCGAGAACACAGCGCGCAATCGGCTTGGTTTGCTCGGGGTTGTGGCTAGCTCGTCCGCCCGCTCTGCAAGCGATTCGGACGCTGATGGCTGCGCGATGGCCACAGCTCCCGATGGAGCGTGGTGTGCGCTCTGAGCACGCACCTCATCGCCATACGACGAGCGGCGTCGCAGCCAGTCGGGACGCGAGGTAGCTTCGAGCATCGCCACGCGCGCCACACCCGGCGCTGCCTTCCCGACCGCCGGTCGGTCCGATGCGTCTTCGGCAAGGCCATCGCCAGCTGCGCTGGTGGATGAGGCTAGCGCTGCAGTACCCTCGTCGCGCGAGATGCGCAGCCTCTGCAGCGCCGCACTGCCCGTGGCCGTCGAATTGCGCCCGCCCGTGGATGCAGCCCTTCGCACATCGGCTTTGCCGAGCAGCAGCGAAGTTTTGCGCGTTGGCCCGCTGGGATCGACGAGCAGCCCGCGCGGCTCGTCGGTTGGCTCGAGCAGCCGCGAGACGGCGAGGGAGCTCGGATGGCGCCCGGCGATGGTGGTGATGCTGGATGCCACGCTCTCGAGGCTGTCGCTGCTCGCTTCGCGGCGTGGCGTGCGCGATGCGGAGGAACCGAGTTGCAGGATGCGGTTGAGCGAAGATGCCAGCTGTGCGGGTGAAGCGGCGCCGGCGGGGACCTCGTTGATGGATGCCGAAGACGATTTTTGGTGCCGACCGCGCAGACTGCCACTGCGACTGGCGGGTTGACTGTTGGGATTGCTCCCTGCTTCGACGGCAAGGCGAGATGCGCGGTCGTTCTCCTCGCTCTCGAAGAAGAGGCGCTTGCGATGGAGCATCTCGACCACGCTGCGTGCTTTGCTGAAAGGCTCCAAGCCGGTGGCGAGCGAGTAGAGCACGGCGCCGAGCGAGAAGATGTCGATTGGGTAGGAGAAGCTCGTGGCGCTGGGGCCGCCCGTGGCGCGGCTCAGCTCGGGAGCACAGTAGGCAGGCGTGCCGAGGCCGAGTCCATCGCGAGGCGGATCGTTGGGATTGGGGAAGACGGCCGAATTAAAGTCGCAGAGCTTGATTTCGAGGCCGTCGGTGAGCAGCATGTTCTCCTTCTTGATGTCGGCGTGAACGCAGCCCTTGTCGTGAAGGAAGACGACGGCTTCGACCATCTGGTGGGCCCAGTCGAGCCATTGCTGCAGATCGATGCGATCTGCGTGCTTTCTGGCGTAGAGGGCGAGGTTATAAGGCAGAAGCTCGAGCAAAATAAGGAGGCGCGGAGGGTCGAGTGCGGTGCTAGCCGGTCTGCGGACGGGCGCGGTGAGTACGCGCTGGTCGAGCTCGTAGGGTTCTGCGCTGGTCTCTGGCGCATCGGCGTCCGGTGCATGCACCAAGAAGGTGGGATTGGTGCCCAGGTCACCTGCTCTGTATTCTGTAGTGACGACTCTGGAGCGAGACTTGAAGCCGCGAGACTCGGCAAGGTTCGACTCAGGCAAGAAGTCTCGAGCAGCTTGGTTCGCCAGAGCGCGTTTGTGCGACTTTGTCTCGAAGATGAGCTCGTCCCTGCCCGTCATGTCGCTGGTAGACCTGGTGTGGCTTGCGAGTTGAGTGGATGGTGCGGCTCTGCCATCGATGCGGGGAAGGCCTAGCCCAAGCCCGAGCCCTGCGGAGGTGACGTCGGAACGGGGAGCGTGCGGATTGGGAGGTGTCTCGGATGTGGCTGCGAACTCCACCTCGTCACGAATGTCGATGAGCTGGATAATGTTGGGATGCATGCCGAGGCGACGAAGTGCAAAGGCTTCGTCGAGACCGAGCAGCTGGCTCTGACGGTCGGCGTGGAGACGTTTGATGGCGCAGAGGTGCCACATGCCGCCTTGGTATGCGGGCTCAGCGCTGGATGACGATGGGAGGGAATCATGGGTTGGCCGGTAACTGCCCAGGTAAACGGAGCAGTGGCGGCCCTCGCCGAGGAGGAACTCATTAGTCGGACAGAGACGAAAGTCGACATGCTTTGCAGCACGTATCCTGGCTTCCTCTTGAAGGCACTCCTCTGAGCTGGCTCGACCCAGGGACGAGTTGCGCGAGTGTCCAATTTTGCGGCCAGTGGCTTGCTGCTTTGCTGCGGAGGCGTTGGGTATTGTTGGTGCGGAAGCGAGCGGCGCAGGCTTGGGGTCAAGCTGATGAGCGGGCGTGACGGTGGCGTATGCCGACGATGAGGAACGAGCTGGAGCGTTGAACGGGCGTGATGGTGGCGGCTGTGGCGAGGAGTTGGAGCTGAACGAGGAAAAGAAGGACGAGTTCTTTGATGGGGGCGGTGCGACTGTGTGAGCTTGCGAGGTCGGAGCGGGGGTGATGCGTGATGGAGGCGTGAGCCAAGAGACAGGAGAGTTGAAAATGTCGTTCTTGCTGCGTGGTTTCTGCGGCTGCTCGAGGTCTTGTTCGATTGGTGCTTTGACGACGAGCGAAGGAGGCTGCTGCTGCTCCAATGACGTCGATCGAGCCGAAGCCGAGGGATGGAGATCGAACGCCGAGCCACCGGAGTCGGGTGGCGTGAGGGGCAGGTCGTTGAAGTCGAAGGCTTGGTCGGGGCAGCTTTCGTAGGAGCTGCCGAGCGTGGCGCCGAGCGAGGGCGGCCCGGGCGATACGGGCGAGCGGGACTTTGCGGACGATTGTTTGCGCGCGGCGCTGGACCAAAATGTGTCCAAGGGCCACGGAGCCCTGGATCTGGATGTGGATGGCTTGGAGAGCTTGGAGGCTGCGATGGCTGAGGCGTTGGATGGCTGGTACTCATCCGCGCCGGGAGACGCTCGACGAGGTGCGGGCACCATGTTGGCCCAGGGTATGTTGTGTTGGCTGGGGGTATCGCGGGAGCGCGAGGATGCGCCCGTAAACGGCGTGGGCGAACGCGGATGAGATGATAAGGGCGACTAGCAGGCACCAATGAAGACCATGGTGGCGCGGGAGCCGGAGGGCGTGTGAGATGGTGGGAGGGGAGGAGGTGGGTGCGGGTGCGGGCGTCAAACTAAGCTGAGCTGAGCTGGACTGGGCTGGGCTGGTGTGATGCGAGCGGATGTATCGAGACAGAGGCGGCCAGGGTTTGCTGAGCGGATGCCGAAGAGCTTACACCTAAAAGGTCCATGGAAGCCCCGACGGCGAGATTTCGCGGAGACTCCGACGTGCTCTAGGAGCGGCGTCGCTGCTGCTTGTGCTGCTGCTGCTGCTTTTGCTGCTGCACGCTCCCACGTCGGTGGCAGACTAAGCTCGCAACGTGACCCCGCCGCTGCCGCCGTGTCGTCGTCGGTCGGACCGATTCCGTGCGTATCTCTCACAGCTCTCTCAGGCGTAGGGCCGGTCGAGCGGGCGATGAGCAGCCCACCGTGTTCTACACAACGATGCCTCTGTCGTCACATCACTTCCCAACATGCGACCCTTCATCTCCAGGCTCAGCTCCATCAATCCAGTGAGGAGTGGGGCTGCAGTACTGCTGACGGTGGAGGCAGCGGCACAAATAATGAAAAAAAAAAGGCTTACTGAGCAAGGGTCGCCGAGACAGACTGACATTACGCTGGAGCGCCCGTCGAGTAATCCGAAGCCGGCTCGCTTCACTTTGGACGCGCGCCCCGAGCGTGCCTGTTGTCGTGAAGCTGACCAACTGTGATAGAGCAGATGCTTGAGCCTACCTCGACCGCATCCATACGGACCGATCTATGACCAGCAATCTCGTGATGCCGCGGCTCTGGCCTGGTCTGAGCTAGTCTGGAATCGGTGCCGCTGCAGAGGGACTAGACAGGATACGAGCCAGGTTGGACTGCTGCAGTTCGTCATGGCTGGTGCAAGCGCTCGCTTAGATTGGAAAAACCAATCCGGCAGGAATGTGCCTGTTTCGTGTCGGCGAGGATGCGAGGGCAGCTGCAGTCGCGTACAGCACCCCGCCTCACGCCGCCGAGCCCGGGCCGAGTTCAAGTGACGAGCATCCATCTGGCCCGATATGCAAAACATCAGGCTACCAATCGCCGATATGCACACCTCCGCTTTCAACCCAATTTGCGCGGGGGCTGCGCCCTGGCCAAGCAGGTCGGCTGACAAGGCGTTTCGCGCGCGCTCTCTCTTTCTCTTGACAGCCGGCAATGGCACGCGCGAAACCGGTTCAACCAGGCCGCGTTAGGAAGCCACACCTCCTCCGACCCTCCTCCACCACCATCTCCCATCCGTGTCGCACAGCGCAGTCACACTTCCGCCGACATGGCGCTCTTCAAGAAGTATGACGACTTCCTCCTCGAGAACGCCTCCCAGATCACAGCCGTCGAGAGCTCGCTCCGCTCCATCACCTACTTCCTTCCAGGCCGCTTCAAAGATGCAGAGCTCGCCGGAGAGGCCCTGTACGCCTCGCTGAATCTCCTCGGCCTCTACCACGACTCCATCCTCGCCCGTGCACTCGATCGGCATCAACCGGAAGCCACTTCCACATCAGCCTCGTCTTTCTCGGAGAAGCGCATCGCAGCCTCGACCACCTCCCAATACACCAACGCCATCACCGGCATCACTCCCTCCGAGCATGCCAGATACACGCAGCACTTCTCTCGCAACTCTACGGGCTACAACCGCGCCGCCAGAACCCTTGTCGTCATCGGCTATTTTGAGTTGCTCGCAGAGATGGTCGCCAGGAGGAAACTCGGGCGCAGAAAGGCTTGGGACGTCGTAGCGGCCATCGAAGCCATCAAGGTCGCCCTGCGCCTCAGCCTCGTCCACCTCTCGGGCAACCGCATGCCCATCCATCCACCTATCCCAGAGCGTGAAGTCGATCCCGCTGCCCTCGAGCGCGGCAGGGCAAAGACCATGGGCGAGTTGTCAACCAGGCTCGATCAAGCCGTTCAATCTTCGCATCAAGCCATCGCCGACTCCGACTTGCCTTTGCCCAAGGGTTTCTGGAAGGGCTCTCGCACCGGCCTCTTGCGACCCACGCTCGCCTCGCTCCGACCAGGATACGACGATCCGGAGCCTGCGCCAGTGCCACCGGTCGCTGAGCCCGACCGCCGACCTCCACACCTTCGCGCCATGCGCATCAATGCCGCTCAGTCCGGCTCGGATACCGACGATACCCTCGTCGACTCCACTCGGCTCTCGGCGTCCACCATGGCGCTCAGCACACATTCCAATCCGGACGCCAACCCACCTTCGCCTCCCGTCCAGATGAAGCCGTGGTCCGAGTCGCAGATCAACGACTACCTCCTCTCTCGCGTCCTCAACGTCAACGACGTGCGCAAGCCCGAAGATCTCGTGCGACCCCTGCGCAACCGCACCGCATGGCTCGCTGAAGCACTCTGGATCCTCCGCCCTTTCCTCTACGTCATGGCCCTTCGAAGGTGGGGTCGAAGGGCGACGCTTCCCTTTGTCCTCTCCTTTGTGCTCGAGTACCTCGCCAAGCAGCTGCGCTCCAGAGCCTTCAGCCCACCCGGCGCTGCCGCCAAGAACCCCTTCGCCACCAACCCGCTCATGGCCGCACTCATGGGCCAGAACCCGCTCACCTCCATCATCGCCAACATCTTCATGGGCGGCAATCCGGCAGACAAGGCAAAGCGTCCCATCTCGGCCGTCGAAGACGCAGAGTGGTCCAAGCGCGGCAATGCCTTTTGGTACTACCTCCTCCGCGGTCCCGTCTGGTACAACTTCACCCGTCCCAAACTCGCCAGCCTCGCAGATCGCACCCAGGGCAAATTCCTCATCGGCATCATCGGCGGCATGCTCGCCGACTACCTACCCCTCATCGACGACTACTACTTCTACTCGGCCACTTAATCCGCGCCAATCCAACCCATCACTTCATAATCAAAGATACAAATCCTCACCCCTGACACGTCACACTTGACACGGAAAGACTGCAGCGCACAGTGGGAGTAGAGAGAGTGTGTGTGAGAGAGAGGGAATGCCATACAGATGGTGGGGTTGAGATTTCCAATGTTAGATATGCGGTGAGGTATTAAAGCGGTAGAAACAGGCACGATCCACCTTCTATTGAGGCAGGGCTGCCGACGGCCGTTGTGGCGATGCGACGCCATTGGCCTGCTCCTTCTTGTGCGCGCGTGCTGCCAGGGCGCGCGACACCCACCCGACCATATCGACGCCCTCTTCGCCCTTGGCCGCGTCCTGCACGAGGAAGTCGTGCTGCAGCAGCTGCGCATACGTCGGCCGGCGCGACGGGATCTTCTCCAGACACTTGGCCACAAAGTCGCGCGCCGTGTCCGAGTACAGCTCCGCCGGCAGCTCGGGCGGGTCGCCGTGCACGATCGCCTGCAGCTGCGCAAACACGTTCGAGTAGGTCTCGGGCGGATACGGATACGTGCCCAGCGTCGTCTCCACCATCGACAGTCCGAGCGACCACACGTCCGACGCCACCGTATACGTGCCTAGCATGTTCTGCGACTCGCCCTTGATGCGCTCGGGCGCCATGTACGACTGGCATCCGATGTTGGTCTTGGCCAGCGACTTTTCCAGCTGGCCCGACACGCCAAAGTCGCACAGCTTCACCTGGCCCTTCTGGTTGATGAGCACATTGGTGGGCTTGACGTCGCGATGCATAATCTGCAGCTGGTCCTTGAGGAAGCTAAGTCCGCGCACCATGCTGGCCGTGATCCTCGCCAGCACGTCCTCGGGCACGCTGCCGCGCTCGCCGTACAGCTTGTCGAGGCTGCCGGCGTTCATGTACTCCATGCAGTAGTACACGCACGATTCGATGAAAAAGGCGCCGTAGAACTCGACGATCTGCGGTGCGGTTGCGCGGTGGAGGATGTCGAGCTCCATGATGATGGCGTTGAGCTTGGACTCGTCCAGCTCGAGGCGGATCTCCTTCATGGCCATCTCGACGTGCGTCTGGGTGTGTCGCACCTTGCGCACCGTGCCGTAGTTGCCCTTGCCGAGCTCGTCGAGCAGCTCGAGCTCGGCCATATTGATCTTGAACGATGTGCCGTTGCCGAACTCGACGCCCGAGGCATGCAGCACGGCCTTGCCGCTGAAGTTGAGCCGACCCGAGGGATCGACGATCTTGGAAAAGTTGCTGAAAGGCGTCGACATGGCGCCGTTCTGTTGCGCGGAAGCGTCACTGCCCTTGGAAGCGCCGGTGCTCTCGGACAAGCGCCCTGGCGGCGGTGCTCTGCGACCCGTGCCTGCGTCCAAGCCGGAGCGCGGCGCGCCACCTGCTTCGAGTCCCTCGCCCGCGCCGATGCCCATGTCGCTGAGTTTGAGGCCAGGACGATTGCGTCTCGCGCCCATGCCGGCGCCGGCAGCAGCTGAGGGGGAACCTGCTGATGAAGGCACACCGAGGGTGCCGGGGATGCCTCTGCGAGCGGCGAGTCCGCCCATGCCGCTGCCTTGAGATGCGCCAGGACGTGCGGCTGCCGAGACAAAGAGCGATGCACTTGCGCTGCTGTCGATGCGCTGATCGGGACCGAGGACTGCTTGGTTGGGGGAAGGTGAGTGTGCGGAGCGGTTGGCGTTGGCGGCCAGCTTGGCCTGCAAGCTTGGCGGAAGGCGTGCGCCGGCCATCTGGCGTGCTCTTTCGGCGGCTCCAACAGCGGTGTTGGCAGGCCTCGCGGCAGACGGCCCGCCCGTTGCTTGGCTGGGACGCAGAGCGGGCGAGGAACGCGACGGTGGCCCACCGGTGGCAGCCTGCGGCGGTAATGGGAGCGCGCCGTTGGCGGAAGGGAGCTGCGAGTCCGAGAGGCTCATCTTGGCGGTGAGGCGCTCCACATCTCCTGCGGTAGCCGAGTTGGTCATTGCGGGCTAGCCGACGATGTGAAGAGCCGGATCGCAAAGCACTTGTCGGTCAGAGGCCGTTCTGCTCTGCTGGGAAAGCGGGGGCTGACTGGCAACTTGACGAGTCTAAGGGGCTATTTAGTTTAGGAAAGGCGGCCAGAGGGCAGATGCAGGTTTCGGAGACACACCGAAGGGCGAAATTGATGCAGAGATTTCGGCGACTGGAAGAGCAGAGATGCGGCAAGTGCGAATCGAGAGAGCTGTCGACCGTAGAGAAAGTGGAGATGAAGTGGAGACTGCGGCGTGGAGATAGTGTTGACCGCCTAGGTCGTTGGTGAGATTGCGCACAACTGATGCAGGTGGTGGTAGGCTTGGAGCCGTATGAAGATGGAGTACCGATGCAGAGAAGAGGTGACGGACAAGAAGTGGGTGACGGTCGAAAGTCGAGCGAGACCAAATGATGGCGCCAGATGCAAGCACTGCAGATGCCGTTGAGCGACGGCAGAGATGCGGTCGGCTGCACCGATCCAGCTTGCTCATCCCACCGATGCACGCCAGTCAGCCCTAGCAGCCCTGCTGCTCAGCCCGTTCGCTGTGGAAGGCGGCTGCTGCCAGCCGTTGAACTGCCGCACAGTCGCGTCTGCCGATCCGAGCGTGTAATTTCGCAGCTCGAAATCATTCCTCGAAGCTGGCTGCCCGGCGCAGCACGTCCGCTCTCCTGCAGTCCATCATCCGTTTGGGTCTCGGCCTCAGGGCGTGTGGTTGTGTTGCATTTGCGTGTTGGAGGAAATCGGCCGGCGCCCCCTCCATCTCGCCGCGTTCCATGCGGCTCGACCACAATGTTCACGTTCACTTGTTTCCGTCTGCAGCATGCGGGGCTTTGAAGGTCCATCAGTGTCTTTGTGCTCGAGAGAGGGTCCCAGTTTGATCGACAGGAGTACAACGAACCCAACACCGACTGTCGATGCTGGAAGTGTGCGGAAAAGCTCACGCGAAATCCGGGCGCTTGTGTCCGTTAAACACCGAGAGGAGCGTCGAAACGAGCCATGATGGAGGGTTTGTCCTCAGACTGCACTTGCGACGCTGCGGACGAGTGGGTTCTGCCATAAGCTCCCACTCTGTCGCTCCGGCCTGGGATGATCCTCGATGGCCTGGAGGGCATTGTATGCATGCCGTGAGTCAGCCCCACCGGCAGATCAGCCATCAGTGAAATCGAAAGATGTGCGGCACTCGTCAGCGCCCACATCTGGAATCGAAGGGTCTCGCGTCTTGTCTCTCTCGATCGGACGATCGGACTAGTGGCCAACGAGACCCGGTTAGGATCGAGATTTCAGGACCCAACATCGGGAGCGCATTCCCGATGCAGTCAACGCCCTCAAGCTCCTCGACCAAGGCTTTGCCCCACCTGAGATCAGATCTCGGCCCAAAGAGCGTTTCACAGGAGGCAGAGGTTAGGGTCTCTCGACTCGCCTTCGAGCCGATCAGGCAAAGCGAGTCCAAGTCCAGGCCCAAAGATTCAGGTCTCGGGTGAGGAAGCGCTGCTCGGTGTGAATGCGCGGACCCGCACCAAGGCGGCAGCCGCAAAATTCTTTCCGCATGAGCGTGGAACGGCTCCCGGCCGGCTATCCCCACTTTTGTCTGTGTTGCTCCAGCCATCTCGAAGCAAGCTTTTCACCATGTCTGCGCTCCCCTCAACATCCGTCGCATTTCCGTACAAACGAAGGCATGCTACAGGTGGGCGCTCCTCATCGTAGCTTGTATCGAAGCAGTCTGTGAGGCTTCGAAGCCTTGCCAGGCGCTGCCAGCACAGCATGAGCGAGCCACGTCTTCGACGATAGCTTGTTGGCTCTGCTCTACCCCGCGCTGCCCCGCGCTCCGGCCCAAAGCCAAGCTTGGCAGCTTTGAGCCCCAAGCCTTGGACCGCGGCCGTCTGCATTCTCGGTCGCGGCCTACCTCCATTGCCGGTAAGTCCCCAAAAGCCGATCCGAATTCTTCCTGTTTTCAGCCAATTTTCCAACACTTGGATCGAGCGGCGTCGCGCTGCTGGCCGAGCTGCGACGAGATGGCCCCGGCTGAGGGTGCCTGTGCGGTCTCGCAGCTTCCGGACCGTGGCCGCTCGCTTTTGCTCGCTCGTGTCGCCCAGGCAGCAGACCACCCGCGCGTGAATAGGGCTTGCGGCATGGCATCCTTTTCTTCGTCCGCGCTCCACGCTCGAGCCTCGTCGACGCTCCGCTGCTGCCCCGCCCTGCCCCGACTCGTCCGCCAGCCCCGCCGTCGCCTACTTGAAAGTCCAACACGACGTTGCCGGTTCTTCCATCACCACCATCTCCTCCCAACCACCCTCCTCCCTCGATCTTCAGCTCATCTCTTCGTCGAGTAACCACATCGACAGACGGATCGTAAGTATCATCCTGTTGTCTCTCTCCGCTGTGGCTCGCGCTCCGCGTCATTTCGACCGGCTCTACGTGCTGTCCCGAGCTGGCGCAAGCGTCTCTCCACACGCTTTGCCGACGGCGAGAAAAGGCTACAGTCCAAGCAGTCTTGCCAGGGCACCCAAATTTGACATCAGATGGATTGACCCCGAACGGCTTCTTCTTGATTTTTATTGGACCCTCGAATCGCGCAGATGCCTCGCCTCGTCTCGCAATCTGCTCTGGCTGCATCGCTTCGATCCACCTCCACTCGATCGATCTCTACCTCTGCTCTTCCCCGAGCCACTGCTGTCGCTGCCCGTTCCGTCGGCCAGCTCGCCAACAAGTCCGTTCTTGCCCAGCTCCCCCGAAGCGCCGCCTTCTCCACCTCCGCTCGCGCCATGGGTGGCCACGCCGGCGTCGGAAAGGGTGAGGACAATGTCCGCCCTCCCCCCGACCAGGTCCTCCAGGACATTGCCGACTACGTGCACAACTACAAGATCGACTCGCAGGTCGCCTACGACACTGCGCGCCTCTGCCTGCTCGACTCGTTGGGATGCGCCATGGAGGCCCTGCGCTTCCCCGCCGCTGCCAACGTCTGCGGCCCCGTCGTCCCCGGCACCGTCGTGCCTAACGGCGCCCGTGTGATCGGCACCAACTACGAGCTCGACCCCATCCGCGCCGCCTTCAACAACGGCGCTCTCATCCGATGGCTCGACTTCAACGACACCTGGCTCGCCGCCGAGTGGGGTCACCCCTCGGACAACATCGGCTCCATCCTCTCGGTCGCCGACTGGATCAGCCGCACCAACATCGCCAACGGCAAGAAGCCCCTCACCGTCCAGGACGTGCTTACCGCCGCCATCCAGGCCCACGAGATCCAGGGCTGCCTCGCCCTCGAGAACTCGTTCAACCGCGTCGGTCTCGACCACGTCGTCCTCGTCAAGGTCGCCTCGGCCGCCGTCGTCTCCAAGATGATCGGCAACACCCGCGACCAGACCGTCGACGTCGTCTCGCAGGCTTTCGTCGACGGCCAGTCGCTGCGTACCTACCGTCACGCTCCCAACGCCGGCTCGCGCAAGTCGTGGGCTGCCGGTGACGCGTGCTCGCGTGCCGTCAACCTCGCTCTGCTCGTGCAGAAGGGCGAGCAGGGCTACAACTCGGTGCTCACCGCCAAGACTTGGGGCTTCTACGACGTTCTCTTCAAGGGCAAGGAGTTCAAGTTCCAGCGCCCCTACGGCTCGTACGTCATGGAGAACGTGCTCTTCAAGCTCGTCCCCGCCGAGTTCCACTCGCAGACCGCCATCGAGGGCGCCATCGTGCTCCACGGCAGGATGCAGAAGAACGGCAAGACCTCGGACGACATCAAGCACGTCACCATCAAGACGCAGGAGGCCGCCGTCCGCATCATCTCCAAGTCGGGCAAGCTCAACAACTACGCCGACCGCGACCACTCGCTCCAGTACATCACCGCCATGGGCCTCATCAACGGCAAGCTCGACCCCGAGGACTACTCGGACGAGGTGGCCAAGAACCCCAAGATCGACGAGCTGCGCGCCAAGATGTCGGTCGAGGAGGAGGCTCGCTACACCACCGAGTACCTCGACCCCGAGCTCCGCTCCATCGGCAACAGCGTCGAGGTCACCTTCAACGACGGCACCACCGACTCGATCGCTCTCGACTACCCCGTCGGCCACGCCCGTCGCCGTGACGAGGCCAAGCCGCTCATCAAGGCCAAGCTGCAGAAGCACCTCAAGGGCTTCTTCCCCGAGGCTCGCCAGTCCGAGATCGTCGCGCTGCTCGAGGACCACGAGAAGCTCACCAAGCTCCCCGCCAACGAGTTTGTCGACCTCTGGGTCCGCAACCAGTAAACGGCAGCGCCTTGCCTGCACGCTCGTCCGTCGCTCGCCCTGTAGCCTGGCTCTGTAGATGCGACCACACGCATCATGCGCCAATTGCAACTGTAGAATGAACCTAAAGCTTGCTTTCACTGTGTTGTGACATTGATGTGATGACTGTGTAGCGACACCTTGTTCCGACCAAAGTAACCGTCGGTCGACGTCTGCCGTGCAGCCTGCCTGGTTGCTTTCGCAGGTCGTGGAAGAACCGTCGGCGTTTCCGAGGCTACTGCACAATTGAGCCGAGCGAATCAGCGTCGTGCATGCTTCGGTCGCGCCGATAGCCCCGCGTGCTGCTGATCAGACCGTGTGCATTGCCGCCTCAGCTTCGGCACGATCGGACTTCGGCAGTCCCGATGGGTCGTGGCCCAGTGCTGACTACACGGTCGGAATCGGAGTGGTCACGACGGCTTCGATGGTGCGGAGAGCTTGACTTGGTGGAGCAGAAGGTGCTGGGAAGCGAGTGCTGGCTTGGAAAGGATGCCCGCCGAGCGCCGAGGATATCGCGTAGCACGCAATCGCAATCCGCGAATTTCTCCGTGATCTGTGTGCCAGCCGAGCCCGTGACTGCTGACTGCTGAGCCGGAAATTGGAAGAAGTGGGCTGGGCTCGGCCTTGCAACAATATCCACGGACCGTGCTCTACTTTGTTCGGACAGAAGCCGAAGCCAAAGCTTGAGCTTCGACCATCACTGCCCAGTCTCACGAGCGCATTCCCACGCCTGACGAAGGAACAATCACCATGGCAGCTGCACTTCCAAGGTCATTCGCAGGCTTCGCCCGTGCCTCCGTGCGTGCGCTGCACAGCTCGAGCCGGTCGGCTGCCTCGACGTCGACGCTGTCGCCCGTCGCCGCCGCGCACATGCGCCCCGTCAACGGCTTCGTAGGTGCCGTCGGCAACACGCCGCTCATCCGCCTGAACAAGATCAGCGCCGAGACTGGCTGCGAGGTGCTCGGCAAGGCCGAGTTCATGGAGCCCGGAGGAAGTGTCAAGGACCGCGCCGCCCTCTTTGTCGTCAAGGACGCCGAAGAGCGTGGCCTCATCAAGCCCGGAGGCACGGTCGTCGAAGGCACCGCCGGCAACACTGGAATCGGCCTCGCCCACGTCTGCCGCTCCAAGGGATACAAGTGCGTCATCTACATGCCCAACACCCAGTCGCAGGAGAAGATCGACCTGCTTCGTATGCTCGGTGCCGAAGTCTACCCAGTCCCTGCCGTCGCCTTCGACAACCCGGACAACTACAACCATCAGGCAAAGCGTCACGCTGAGCGCCTCGACAACGCCGTCTGGACCAACCAATTCGACAACACCGCCAACCGACAGGCCCACATCGAGACCACCGGCCCCGAGATTTGGGACCAGACCGACGGCAAGCTCGACGGCTTCACCTGCGCCACCGGCACGGGAGGCACCCTCGCAGGTATCACCAGCTACCTCAAGGAAAAGAGCGGCGGCAAGGTGCAGTGCTGGCTCGCCGACCCGCCCGGCTCGGTGCTTCATTCCTACATCCAGACCAACGGCAAGCTCATGGACCGCCAGGGTGGATCCATCACCGAAGGTATCGGCCAGGGCCGTGTCACCGAGAACCTGAAGCCAGACATTGAGAAGCTCGACAACTCGCTGCACATCCCGGACGAGGAGAGCATCGCCATGGTCTACGAGCTCCTGCACGAGGAGGGCATCTACGTCGGCGCCTCGTCCGCACTCAACGTAGTCGCCGCCAAGAAGATGGCACAGCAGCTCGGTCCCAACAAGACCATCGTCACTATCCTATGCGACGGCGCATACCGCTACCAGGCCAGGCTCTTTTCGCGAAAGTGGCTCGCTTCCAAGGGCCTCGTCAACGCCATTCCTGAAAACGTCCAAAAGTACATCGTTCTTCCATGAATTGATGATACAAATCACCCTCGCAGCAACAATTGATTGTTTGGATCTCTATGCGGATCAAATTATATTCGCAAGATGTGCTACGACGTATGATACAGATTAGAATACAGAATGCGCAGGTTACTAGCAGCCGTGAGCAAGATTTCGGTAAAGGGGATCGAGTCGAAGGAAGGATTGCTTGGATGCGGTGGGAAGTGATTGTCCAATTGAATTAGAGCAAGGTAGAGGCAAGGCGGTGAGGCTGTTCGAGCGAGCCAGTTCCCAGTCCCTGCCTCTCGAAAGCGTTGCTTGAGCTCGTCGGCGGCGCAGGCATAGAGAGTTCGGTGAGGCCACGCTGGCGTCGCCACCAGTTGGTCCTGCGAAGGATCGAATCGTCAAATAGACCCCACCACTTTTGCAGCATGCGCTCGCTCAGCTCCCACGCCTCGGGATCAAGCACGTCATCGCCGTAGACGTGGAACGAGGCGAGGCTCTCGTCGGTGGATAGGATCGAAAGAAGCAGGTCCAGAGCGAGCTCCTCTTCGCACACGGGGTGGGTGAGCGCGTGCTTGACCAGGCGCGATCGGACAGCTGGCCAAGGCAGACACGCGTCCAGGAAGGCTCGGTGCGGATACAGCAGCTGCTCCGTGGTGGGGAGCATGTTGGAACTCAGCGAGTCCCAGTCGATGGCAGCGTCAAAGACCAGGCCCTTGGCATGCTCCACGTTGGCGGAGCCAGACTTGGAGAAGAGCTCGAGACGCGAAAGCAGTCGTGACAAATCATCGTCAGTCTGCATCAGACCAAAGCGCGATGCGATCGCCTCGACGACGCTCGCAAAGGAATGCGACGTGATGGCGATGGATTGTGTCGGTGCATCGGGCTGGGACGGGTGAGGGTTTGAGCGTGCAACATGTTCCGAGATTGCCTTGTTGAAGGGCACAGAATAGGGAAGATCTGTGCTCGGGTTGCCTGCCGCCTCGCTGGAGTCTGACGTAGATGACGGGCTTCCGGGAAGGCGGAGGAGGTAGTCAAAGGAGGCAGCAGGCTCAGCTTGCGCTGTTGGCTCGCCGTTCATAAACGTTGCGCTCGACGGCATCGAATGGCTCGCGGACGGGGTGGGGAGTACCGAGGGACTGGGCAGCGCCTGACTAAGGAGAAGTGGGTCGGAGTGCATCCCGACAATCTTGAGTCCGATGTTGCAGCTGACGCCAGAAGGATAGACCGGATTTGAGAATGTCATCGGCGCGGGCGCTACCACGATTGGCGTGGAGGCAGGCTGGTAGGGATCGAACGACGCGTAGCTACCGGCGTACGGCGACGCGATCGGAGCCCAGTCCTGCTCAGCCTTGAGGTCATGGCCCATGAGCGGAGATGCTTGAACATCGACACTGCCCTTCTTGGCAAATTCGATGAAGGTGGGCATGACGGGCGTGGGAAGCTCAGTACAGCTCGAGGTTGGGCTCGAGATCTGTGAGGACTGCGACGCAGACGACGAGGAGGAGGCGGAGCTGGAGGATGCCGAACGTACTCTGGCTTGGTCTAGCGGTAAAGCATTGGAGAGGTCGAGGTGGGCAGGAAGAGCTAGATGACGGCCAGAGCCAAAGCCAGAGCTGAGGCCGAAGCCTGAATCCGAGCTGGAGCAGGAGTCGGTTGCCAACGCCGAGGCCGACCCCATCGCACGAGCCAGACGAGCTTTTTCGCGAAAGCGTCGCTGGGCCAGCTTGTTCTGTGCGCGACGTCGCTCCAGCAGCTGCTGCGAGGTGAGCCCGGCGGTGGAGCTTGAGCGCATCGTGAAAGCACTTCCAAGGTCTAGATGCAAGCTGAAGGTACGGTCTGCCAATCACGGCAGCACGTTGGCTAAGTGGACAATATGATTTGGTGAAGGAAGGTTGCTGCTCAGCACTCTTGAGAGAGCCAGAACTGGATAAGAACAATGTGAGTGGTGGATATGGGATCCGTCGATGCCTTTCGGACGGGACAGTCGAGAAGGGATGGGCTCAGAAGGGGGAGAGGGATGCAACCAGTGCGGGGACGTCGGAAGTGGGGGGTCGAGCGATCCCAGACCAGCTGCTTTATGGCATTTCGTCGAAAGGACGGAACGGATGAAACGAAGCAGAACGATTTGACCGACTTGAGGCTGCGGGAAAGCCGGGAGAATGTGAAACTCGGCAGGAGGAGGAAGGTCGATCTGTAGGGCGATTCTCCTCAACAGGGCGCTCCGCCAGAGGACTGCTTAATGATTCATGGAACAATGCAGCCGGACGAACCACCGATGATACGATGGTACGGCCAAAGAGCCCAGTGGAATGAGAGAGCGCGGATGCGCAAGGGGAGATGCAAATGCCCGGAGGGCCGCTGCAACATGAGCAGCGACAGCATACATCATGCTATCGCATGCCGGCCATCGCGGCATTTGGTAACGGCGACTTCACTACAGAAAAAGACGTGGGCTCGGATACCAGTTCCATGTGGCACCGCCTTACCGGGGTGAGATGCTTCTCATGAAAGCCCGGATTTCGCATGTCGGAGCACGCGGCACAGGCGAGGACGGTTACGCGGGTATGTACCCGCTGCTGTTGCATGGTTCCATGACGAACTGAAAACGTGCGCAGGGAGCAGTGGATGAACCAAACGACGAATCCTCGCTTGAGCTAGCGAGAGGGTCGTGTTGCTCGGCAGTAGCAGCTTCCTGGGGGAACAGGGCTAGACAGGCGAGACAGAGACCGACATGCTGGCCCACATGTGGTCGCCTCACGCCTCAGAGCCCTGTGTGGAGGAGACTCGGTCTTTGGCTGCCGAGCTCGCTGGGGCGCCACGGCGGATGACGACAGGACCGGCAGGGATGCGCTGGGCTTGCCGCCGCGTGGTGAGACAGGAATGCGCGAGAGCATCACCTCGGTAGAAGGAACTCGGCCGCCCTGGACGGCAATGCAGGCACGGAAGCGTTGGACGTTGGCAAAGCCAACTGCGCCGCAAGGCTGCGGCCATCTGTACCACACAAACCACGAGATTGCGCTTGCGGCAAACAAAACTTGGATGCAATCATAGTGCATGCCCTCGTGGCGAAAGCGAATGGTGGCTGGGGGTCCTCGCTTGCTTTGGTCTTTTTCTCTGCCGAGCCACGACGGCTCGGAAAGCACTTCCGTATCTCCGACGTTCGTTATTCCCGCCTCTGGCTTCCATTGGCGCGCTGCTGGTTGTTGTGCAGCAGCTTGAGGGGGCCGCCGCTTCCCACGGAAACCCACACCTTGCCGAAAGGCTTCTGTGGCTTGACGTGAGCTGCGACCTTGGGTTTCTCTGACTTTGAAACTTGGACCCGAAGACGACGCCGACGCTCCGCCTTCATTTGGCCGTCTCGGCAACTTTCTCTGCGTCTCGACGGATGCTTGTGCACCTGCCAGTCAACTTGGCCGCCCTTGAGCTGCACGGCTCCACCGCCACTGCTGCTCGCTCTCAAGTCACCACCCGTGGCAAGACTCGAAACGACACCGAGCAAAAGCAAAGCCTTCCACGGGTCGGCCAGAAAACGAACGAGCGTCTTTGAAAGCTGTTCCGTCTTCGCATGGCCTAAAGGGGTCACTTCGTTTGAAAGCGGGCGAATGGGATGGCACCATGACGTCGACTCTGAAGATCGGCATTGAAGTTCCGTTTGAGATCTGCTTGGATATTTCACAGTTCCCGTCGGCGATTTGGACGGATTGCGACTCCGCTCCGATCCGTCTCCTAGAATTTCTAAGACCACTGGCGAGGCAGTCCACACTGAACGCCGATTCCATGCCGGACGGGGCAGCAAACAATGGGTTTGGGGATCACAAAGAATCGTCGCAGCACCCTTCGTGTTCCATTACACCGAATCGCCATTGAATCTCAGCATTTGTTTCCGCAAGGGAGCGCCCGACATGGCCTCTTGTGCAGGTCCTAAGCCGCAGGCCCATCCCGACCGCGCATCCGAAAGCCTGGCTCGGCTAGCGGGCGGGGCAGTCTGCTGTAGCAAGATCGTGCAGCAATGCGCAGGCGGGCCAAATCGTTGAGCTACCGATAGAGCTCATTACGGTCTTGGCCAAGACAAGCAGCTTCGCCCGGAAGCGCCGTGCCGAGGACACTTGACATCGTCTCGGTTGTGCTGCCCGAGTCGGCTAAGCTTGGAGACGTCCACCAGAAAGGCCCTGCCGCCAATCAAAAGTGAAGCATCCGGCGCCACGAGGAATGAGCTGAACTTTTTGTTGCCACATGGCTTTATCCCCATGCATGCTCGGCGACGGCTGTGCTGCCGCAACCTGTGCCTGTGATGTAGCTCGTGCTGACAGAGCTGCTGGAAATCCTATGCCGCAGTTTCCGTCGGCATGCGTCAGAGACAGGTTCTCCCGGACCTTCTCTATGCAAGCGCCTCGCGGTGGTGAGACAATGACAAAGCCCATTCGTGTAACGACCGCGGCCAACACAGCTGGCGATGTTGGTGCCGAAGAATATGGTAGAGAGGCCTTTGCTAGAGTGCGTCGTTCGAGTTGCCATTCCGCACAGGTTGGTTCCGATCACCGCACGGCACAGCCCCTGCGCTTCGCCATATTTTTCTGCCCCCATCGAGAGGAGCAAGCTCGTCACACTGGGCTAAGCACTTCCGGGCCCGGCGGGCGAAAGGGCATGCCCAGCACACGCTGCTCGCGGCTGCAATTACGTGGCTCGAAGATGGTTCACCAAGCCGCCACGGTGCATCCATTGTCCAAGGTCGAAATGGATCTTGGAGAGGCTCCTCGACGAGAATCTGGCTTCTTCTTCGGCGAAAAAGTGGCGTTTCGGGGAATAGGATCTGCCTGGTTGCAATGTATGCAGCCGGATATGTCAAGACCAAAGTCCGGAGCGCCTCGCGCGACGTGCTTCCATGTCTTCCTGGTATGCAGCCTCTTACGGCGAATGAACTCGAGCCCGTGCACGGGAAGCGAACTTCTGTCCGCATCCATCGGCGAATGGTACTCTCTTGTCTCAGGAACGCGCGGCAAAACGGAGTCAAGGTACACACAGGCATGATGACAAGCCACGGCCAGCCACGGCCGAGCCATCGCTCACTGCAGGCACGATGACGTCCAAACAGCGGAGCTCCATGGAGCCATGTGTCGTAGCCTCGACGGCGTGTCATGGATCTAACAAAGCACGCCTTTTTCGGCAGCCGGATTTCGGATTGCGGCCAGGGTTCGCGAGTTTTCGCGCGGACGAGAATGCTTTTGAAGAAGAGCTTTCGACATGCTGTTCCACTTCTCGTCCTTCCTACCTCTGCCAGCTTCCGCCTCGACGCGCATCAGTGTCGCGCACTCGTCAAGACCTAAGAATCATTGAGCGCAGCCATGACGATGGTGTCAGAAGCAGGCCGTGCAGTCTTCACCCGCGTGCTCGCTGTCCGGAACGCAACCCGGCAGAAGTCATCACATCTTCATCTAACAAACGGCGCAAGACACACCGCGGCACGTTCCCTCGCGACACAAGCATCTTCGAGACCAGGGAGGAGTTCTGACAGGAGAGGCGACAGCAAATTCAATGATGCGGAGAGCTCGCATCACGCCCCCGCAACTTCCATCTATCCCGCCTCCAGGGCGGCGCAACGCCCGCGACCGAATGCGCCGCAGCTGTTTCAGCACTCTGCGAGGCGCAGCTTAGGCCAAGATGACGACAAGACCAAGCAGAGACGCACAAACAGCGACTCCTATATCCTTCGCAATGCATCCACCGACCCCGAGCTCAAGCATCTCTACACGCTGCTGGCCAAAGCAGCGGAAAGCAAGGACGCAGTGCATGCGTCCAAGCTAGCTCTCCTCATCAAGCGAAGGAAACAGGAGCTGTCCGGCTCGCCGGAACAGATAGAATTCGATCCCAGCGAGAAGGTCGTGTTCCTTGCGATCATGCGCGCACTTGCGCCACACGGTCTTTTCCGGGAAGTGCAGGCGATCATTGACGACATGCGCTCATTCGGCTTTCCAGAATGCATCGACTCGCTCAATCATTTGCTCGAAGCTGCCATCGTCTCAGCTAGGAAAGAGGCAACCGATGACATCTTCGATCGCATCCGCAACTTGCCACCTCCGGCGTCCGCTCCGCAAGCCGAAAGATCATCAAGGCTTGCCGACCTCCTGCTCAACGCCAAGGCGGACATGTCCAGACCCGGCCGCACGGGCGCACTGGAAATGCCACTCGACCACATGCAAAACTGGAACGCTACGACTTTTGCACATCTGCTCGAGAGCGCCTGCCAAGATCACAATCTTGAAATGGCATCCCTCATACTGTCCAGCTGCTACCGTCTGGGCTTCACTCTGCCCCACCAGGCACTCACCCACGCCATCACCCTCTTTCTCCATTCCGAAGAGACTCGAGCCGCCGTCGAGCTTGCGGATCTCATGGAGCAAGGCGGTCTCGTCTATCGCCATGATGTGGCCATGTCGAGGGAAAAGTCAACAACGAGACTTGCCGATCCCCTTGGCTCGGACACCAGCCCAGGCCAAGTCGCGCGTCGCTTTGCGCCTAGCATCTGGATGTCGATCCTGCGTGCTTGCGCCGAGGGAGGATACCTACCCGGCGTGGAGCTCGCATGGTCAAAGGCAGTCGTTCGAGGCTTGCAGTCACCAGACGACGGCCTCATTCAGCTCATCCTCGCCCTCGCAGCAAAGGAAGGTTGTGTCCAGATGGCCCGCATTTGCCTCGCGCACATTGATCCTTTTTTCGCCGAACATTCCACCCCTACTGAGGCCACATCGTCGCGTAGGCCGTCAAGTGGTCTGAGCCTGCAGGAATGGCATTTGGCGCCTCTGTTCGAAGCCCAATGTAGCTCGCGGGACTACGAGGGCGCCATGCACACGCTTCCCAGCATGTCCCGTCGCGGGTTCGCCATCACCAACCGCTCCACCTCGAGGATCAGCACCTCCATTTACCCCGAAAAATCAGCTTTGCAGCTTGCCGTGCAGGCGTTGACTAAATCGGCCCAAGACCAGGCCATTGGTACTCACATCAACATCGTCAACGCCGTCATCAGTGCAGCCGTGTGGCTCGGCGACCTCGCACAGGCGCTCGAGATCTACCATGCGATCCCCTCGTATCAAGTCGTTACCGGTGCCTCGGCCAATGCCAAGGGACATCGCTCTCCAAACAGGGTCGTGCCGAGCAAAGACACGTTCAACGTACTGCTCAGTGGATGCATCGACGCTGCCGACTACGAGACGGGCGTAGCCATGCTCAAGGATCTCAACGCACTCAAGCTCAAGCCGGACGAGATCACCTTCGAGCGCATGATCATGCTCTGCTTGACGCAAAAGAACTACGAGGATGCATTCGGCTTCATCGAGGAGGCCAAAGAGCGAGACATTGTTCCAAGCCGCAAGAGCTACGAAGCCTTGGCGCGCAAGTGTTTCGCACAAGAGGATCATCGCTGGGAACTCGTGCTATCCAACATGACCGAGCAGGGCTATCGACCCAGTTCCGCACTGGTGCGCGAGTTTGACCTCGATCCCGATGCGTTCCGCCCAAGACCGCGCAATCGATTCGCTAACGGAGCTCATCACGACTGACACGTCCATCGAATTGGCATCTATCTCGTCTCACGTCGCTACGCTTGAACGACTTGGTCCTGCGGCAATACTCACGTGCCCTCACACAGTCTGTTCACAAATGCAGTGAGAATATCATTGAGACGAGCCGGCACTTGGAAGGAGCATGATGTACGAAAGAAAGTGAGTGTGTCATGTGATTGAGCAAATGCTTTTTGAAGGGTCAGGATCGGCGAATCTAGATTCGGGCTTCTGCGCCTGAGCGCCATCAAGCACGACCGCTGGACGAGGCGACGTTCTCGATGAGCTCCTTGGCGTGCAGCACGGCATCCTTAGAACCACGGATGATGCACAGTCCGCCCGAGTCGCGCGGGATCTCGATAGCGGCGCCCGACTCTTTTTGGATGTTCATCAGACCGCTTCCACCGCGGCCGATGATACGAGGCACGGCCGAGGGCGTGACCCACAATTTGCCCTGGTGCGAGGCGTTGCCCGCCTCCTTGATCGAGGACTGTATGCGCTTCTCTGCCTTCTGCAGAGCAGCTTCGTCCTTGCCGGTCAGCGTCCAGGACACCGAGTCGCTTGCCGAAGCCGAGCTGAGCTCTTCGAGCTCGAATTCGTTCTCGGAGCCGTCGTCCTCGTCGACGTCGTCGATGCGTGCGCTGGCAGCCGCCTTGGCGCCCTCCTTGGCCGAAGGTGCCGAAGTCGAGGCCGAGGCCGAGCCCTTGGGCGTGTCCACGGAGACGCCAAAGTCCGAGCGGAGCTGGCGGAAGAACTGCGGCGTGGCGATGCGGGCGTGGACGCTGCGAGGAACGTCGATCGACTTGGAGGCCGAGGCAAAGCTCGACTTGATCTCCTCGGCCAGAGCCTGGCATCGATCCTCGGCTCCGACGATCTTGACGATGGTGGCATCGTCGCCGCCAGTGAGCTCGGCCTTGTTGATGGGCTCGCCAGTAGACGCGTACTCCTTCCATCCGGGGAAGACGAGGCGGACCGAGTACTGGGTCTGCAGCTCCGACTGCCTCGAGCCGCCGCGTCCGATTAGCATCCTCTGTGCCTGAGGCGCCACGACGACGCCGTAGACGACGCGCGAGGCAAGCTCGTCCGAGGCACTCTTGAGTTCATCGCGGATGGCCTTGGCCAAGGCGGCGGGACCACGGATGGTGACGGTGGACGTGTCCTTGTCGTTCTTTCGCGGGAACTGCACGTACTGGGACGAAGCCTTGGCATCCTCGGGTCCACCGGCCTTGATGATGAGGTCGCGGATGTTGGAGCCCTGAGGTCCGATGAGGATGCCGTGGTGCTCGGGCGCAATGGTGAGCGTGTAGACCTCTTCGGCATCGACCTCGGAGGCGATGGCCTCGATGGCCTTGCGTGCGGCTGCCAGCGCCTTCTTGGTGCCGCGAATCTTGATCTGCGTGGTTCCGTCCTTTTCGTTGTCCTGGCGGTCGACGTCGACCTGTGCCTCGCTGTCGTCACGGATCTGCTTGATGGTGGCGCCGCCCTTGCCCATGATGCGGGCGATGGACTTGGTCGAGACGTTGAGGATGGAGACATTGTTGTTCTCCTTTTCGTATTCGAGCAGCTCGAGCAGCTCGGCCTTGGCGCCCTCGACGCCCTTTCTGCCGCCCTTGATGATGACCTCGTCGGGCTTCTGGCTGGCACGTGCGCCAGCCGCCTTGTCGTCGGCATTGTCGGTGGGGGTGGATTGGCCGCTGGACTGGGCGTTGGCGTTGGGGAAGTTGATGCGGACGGCATACGTGTCCTGGAGACGAGTGACGTACTTGCCGCCCTGGCCGATGAAGCTGCCGTGCATCTCCTGAGGGATTTTGAGGGTGACGCTGGTCTCGTCGGCGAGCCTCTCGATCTGGGTCTGCAGACGCCTCTTGGCCTCCTCGACGTTCTCCTTGCGTCCGGTGAGGACAACCTTTTTGGTGGCCGCCGACTTCTTGCCCTTCTTGGGAGCATCCTGAGCGTCGGCGGCGGCAGCCGGCTCGTCAAAGTCGATGCGGACGCCGAGCTCCTCGCGGAGCTTTGTGATGGCGGAGCCGCCGCGGCCGACGAGATGAGGCACGTGGTTGGCGTCGACCGAGAACTGGGCGACGTGGCCGTTGACGATGCTGTCCTGCTCGGCCTCGGCGGCGATGCGGTTGAGCTCCTTGACGACGCGCTCGACCTCGGAACTAGGACCGCGGACGAGGATCGAGTCCTCGGAGAGGCTGGAGCCGGGCTTGTCGGCGGAAGTGGCAGCCTTGCTGGAGCCGAGGCGGACGGCGACGAGCCTCTCTTCGCCGATGACGGCATTGAGGGTGGTGCCGTTGGGGCCGAGGATGGCACGGTGCAGCTTGGCAGGAACGGTGAGAGTCTCGCTGCGGATGTCGGCGGCGGCGACCTGTGCCTTCTGGATGTCGTCCTTGACCGAGGTGAGGATCTCGTGTGCCTTGGCTTCGCGGGCCTTTCGGTCTGCTGGCAAGGCGGCGATGGCCGAGGCACCGCCAAGGACGAGAAGGACGTCGGAGCGCGTGTCGCCGTCGGCGCTGGCCGAGGCCGGAGGGAAGAGGACGTCGACGCCTCGAGCCTCGTACTGCTTGAGACCCTGGCCCTTCTTGCCGATGATGAAGCGGTGGAGAAGCGGGTCGACGTCGATCTGCTCGACAAAGGCGGGCGGCACGGCCTTGACGAGTTCGGAGACGGACTCGCGAAGCTTGGAGACCTCGGCGGGGTCGGAGCCGACGATCTCGATCTGGACGTTGCCGGTGGAGTCGACGATGGCGGGACGGGGGAGGTAGATCTGGGCGGTGGAGGAGCGAGGGATCTTGCCGCCGACGCTGAGCCATCGGAGGACGTGCTTGGCGTGGCTGACGGGGTCGTGGGTGAGCTGACGGTGGGCGGCGACGACGTCGACGACCTCTACGCGGACGGCGTTGGCCTTTTCCATGGCGGCGGTGAGGGCCAAGGGGAGCTGGTTCTGAGGGCCACGGATGGTGACGCTGTCGGAAGGGTCGTCGATGGCGGCGAGTTCGACGCTGCAAGAGGTTGCGGCGAGGATGTCGTTGGCGGCGTCGCCGACGAGGAAGCGATGCTGGCGCTTGGGGATGCTGATGGCGAGGGTGCGGAAGGAGCTCTTCATGGCGTCGACCTGGGCGTCGATGGCGGCGACGGTGGCGGCCACCTTTTCGCGGTCGCCCGAGACGACGATGGCGAGGTCGCGTTCGCGCTTGGGCTCGGCGGCGTCGTCTTCAGCGTCCTTTGCGTGGAGGAAGGCGGCGCGGGGAGGGACGCGGACGGAGATGTCCGAGTCGCCGGCGTTGCTCTCGAGCTTTGCGACGTTGGCGCCCTTGGGGCCAGCGATGAAGGGGTAGAAGACGGGGTCGATGTGGGTGAGGCGCTGGGTGATCTTGGAGGTGCGCTCTGCGACGATGGCCTGGATCATGGCCTGGGCCTGCTTGACGTTGATCTCGTCGCCCTCGAGGGTGACGGCGATCTGCTCGTCGTTTTCGTAGTCGATGTTGGCGCCGCGCTGGTTGGCGTCGGCGTCGTTGTCGGCGGTGGGGTCGCGGGGCGGGATGGTGACCTTGACGCCGGTGTGGTCGGTGATGGACTTGAGGTTCTTGCCCTTGGTGCCGATAACAAAGGCGCGGAGGGAGGCGGGGATCATGATGTGAGTGGAGACGTGCTTTGCGAGGAGGACGGTGATTTCGCGCTTTGCATTCTTGATGGCGGCTTCGTCGGCGGCTTTGAGGACAAAGGTGGTGGTGCCGGTCTTGCGGGTGGTGGAGGCCTCGATCTTGACGCCGCGGTACTTGTTCTGGACCTTGGACATGACGGTGGAGAGCTTGTTGATCGAGTCGTGCGAGAGCGAGAGCGAGAAGGACTGCTGGGCGATGGCGCGCTGGATGACGGGGGCGGAGCCGGCCCAGGTGGAGACGGGAGCGGCGGCGCCCTTTGCGCCCCACTGACCCTTGGCTGGGTTGGCGGTGGCGCCGAGCGAAGGGAAGGCGGCTTCGGACGAGAGGTCGGGCTGCTTGGAGCGCGACGAAGCGCGGCCGCCGCCGTTGGAAGCGGCGGTGGAGGCAGCCGAGGCGCCGTTGGAGTGAGCGCCGTTGGAGTGAGCGCCGTTGGTGACCGATTCGTTGGCAGGAGCCGATGCAGCAGCGTGCTGGGGCGGGAAGGGATCCTGGACGAGCGAGGGGAAGGGGTCGGCCATGGGAGGCAGCTCGGCGGCGGCGTTGGCCTGGGCGAGCTGGGCCTGGTGCTGCCTCATGAGATCGGAGGCGGAGACCATGGTCGTCGAAGCGAGGATGGGCAGAGGACGGCGACAGCGACGAAAGAAAACCAAAGACGGAGGAAAACCGGGCGGACCCTTGACGCAAGAGGAGCGCGTGAGCGAGCGATACTTTTGGCAAGTGTCTTGAGATCGAGGATTGGGGGGGTTGTGGAGAGCGGAAGGTGAGCTTGCCGGCCTGTGATGGAAGCTGCGGAGGGTCGAGAGTCAGCGCGAGTCTGGGGCGAGTAGATGGAGAGTGTGGCGACAACCTACCAAGTCGATCGGTCCTGATGAGGATGAGGATGAGGATGTGGATGAGGATGGGGGAATGGCAAGGTCGGAGAGTGGAAGCCGGGCGAGGCTCGAGAGTGTTGGGCGCGGCGCAGCGGCTGAGGCCCAGCGTTGATTGACTGACTGGCTGCCAAGGGGGCGGCGTGCTTCTGAGCCGTCGAGGACTGCCTTGCCCCGGCCGTGCCAAGGCGGCGGTGGGGCGCGTTGGTCCGTTCGGGCGAGAAGAGTGAGCGTGCGTTTCGGCAGCGGATTGGCCGAGGCGAGCTTTCTTCCACGCAACTTCAGACAAGTTCAGGCACAGCGGCTGTCGCCCACCTTGGCCAGCCAGCCCGCCCGCCCGCCAGCCCGGCTCTGTCTTCTTTTCCTTCCAGCTCATCATGCGGCTTGCGGCTCAATCAATCAATCAATTTTGGCGACCGCTTCACAATGTTAGGTTGGCGAGTTGGGAGCTCGAGCCGGATGCTGCTCTTCTGTGGGTCGGTCAGCTGGACCCTGACACTGTGACGCTGCCGTTCAAATTTCAAGCTCGCTCCCACCAAACCCGGACGTGCCCATTCTCAAACATGAAGCCTCAGCTGCTGCTGCTCCTCATCATCATCATAGACCATGTCGATAAAATTGCAATTGTCAACGCGTGAATGCAGATGCTGATGCTGGTGTGTGCGTGCGCGTGTGTGTGTGTGTTGAAGCTGTTCTCACTCCGGCAGCGTTTGGGTTCTTACGCCAACACCGCCCGCCGTGATCGCTGCTTCTTGCGCTGCAGCTCCGCTTCCTCCCTTGCGTCGGGCCCACCCGCCCGATTCCTCGACACCGATCGGCTTCGCTTGGATCCCGCAGCCGCAGCACTCAGGAAGCCCGCAGTGGCATTGCCCTCGGCAGAGGCTCCGACCCCCATCGCCAACGTCGGATCCGCATATCCCGCTCGCACCTCGAGCGGCGAAGACGGTCGGCTCGTCGACAGGAACGACGGCCGTCGACGAACGCTGCGTCGATCCCCTCGGCGGCTGCCGTGATGGTGACTCTCGTGCCGATGATGATGGTGGTGGTGGTGATGGTGATGATGATGGTGGTGATGGTGGCTTTGAGCACCGCCGTGCACATCCGGCAACGCCGTGTCCGGGATCGCCAGCCCAAACAGCACCGCAGGCACCAGCGTCACCGTCGCCACAATGCTCAGCATCCGCATCACCTCCACCCACGACCGGATGATGCCCTCGCGCTCCGCCGTCCCCAGCGGATAGCTCAGCGCCTTTTGCAGGCTGCCGTACACCAGCTTCAGCTCGTCCGCATCCATCCCCGGCAGATTCGTCGCAAGCTTCGTCGGTAAGTACGTCTGGAACAGCCACCCCGCCGTCGCAGATCCGATCGCCGCCCCAATCTCGGTCGTCAGCAGCTCCAACGCCGTCACAATCGCAACATCCGCATGCCGCACCGTCACCTGCACCGCCACCTGCATCGTGATCGCGATCGATCCACCGCCGATCCCCTGAAGCAGCTGACACAGCACCAGCATGTACGTCGGATCCTCCGCCGTTCGGTACCGCACCATCAGCGTCACGCCCAACAGGCGCACCACCAATCCGATCACCAGCAGCGCCTTGTACCGTCGCGTCATCGCCATCAACGATCCCACCACAATGCCCGTGATCGTCGACGTCACGTTCTGCGTCGTCGCAAAGTAGCCCGTCTTGGTCTGGTCCCACCCCTTGAGGATCTGCACAAAGCTCGACAGAAACGTCCACGAGATGTAGAACGACGCAAAGTCCAGCACGCCAACTACGCATGTGCACACCACCGCACTGTTGGCCAAAAACTGGTACGGCAAGATCGGCACCGCCGCACGCGTCTCCCACCATCCAAACACCACCAGCAGCCCCACGCCACCCGCGATGAACGTCGCCATCGGCACCTCCGCCTGCCTCTCGCCGTGCCCAGCCAGCGTCAGCGGCAGCAGGATCAGCAGCCATCCACCCGTAAACAGCAGCAGGCCGATCAGATCCAGCTCCGTCGCCAGCTGCCGCAGCGCCGATCGCCACGGCTTGTTCCGCAGCGAGCTTCGCGTCGCCAGGCCCGCACGACGCGCCCGTCTCTGGCCCACCAGCAGCGTCAACAGCAGCGGCGTCGCCGCCAACGGCATCACCACCGTCCAGATCGCAAACCCGAACCGCCAGCCTCCGTGACGCATGACCAGATCCACCATCGGCCCAGCGACGGCAAAGTTGATCAGAAACGGCAAATTGACAATGCCAATCACCAGTCCACGCCACTTGGCCGTCGTCGTGTCCGCAATGATGATCGACTGCAGCACCTGAATGCCCGTCGTGCCCGCCGACTGCAGGCAGATGCCTCCGATGAGCGATCGCAGCGAGCTCGTCGACGCCACCACCAGGTAGCCGCACACGTAGAACACGAGCGAAAGCACATACGCCTGCGGACGACCCACCACATCCGACAGCTTGGCGATCGGCGGCTTGGCGATCGCAAACACCATCTGCTGCACAATCGCAACCGTGCTGAACGACGCCAGCGCGCCGTACTCGCTGCACGCAAAGTTGAGATACAGGTAGCCCGTGTTCGAGTCGAGCGACGAAACGTACGCGACGCAAAAGATGGCCGAGTATACGAGCAGGTAGAGCCCTCTGCGCTTCCGCCACAGTGCGCGCGCATCCTCGGGATCGGGCTCCCGGTCCAGTCGCCCGTTCTTCAGCAGTCGCTGGTCCTCGGGCTCTTCGTCGACACCCGACTCGTCGTCGTCGGAAATGGCGTCGACGCGCTCGTCCGCTTTGAGCAGCTGCGAGCGTGCCGTCCAAGCCGCATCGTTCCAAGACACGCGCGGGCGCTCGTTTTCAGTGGAGTGCAACGGCAGCTTGCCATCGTGTATAGCGCTCCGCGTCGCCGGACCGGCACCACTGTTGCTGGGCAGGCCTTCGAACTGGTATGGTGGTGCAGCAGTCATTCCAGACTTGGAGCGGGCGTCGGGCCATGCGGGCTCTGCATTGCTGCCATTCGGGCCTGGCGTCTCGGCGTCCGCGCTCGACAGCTTGTTCATGCTTTGGAAAGTGTTGGAGGGCTGTATCCGTGTGCTTTGATGTGAGGCAGGAGTGCCGGTGGTATTGCTTTGGCTTGTGGACATGCCGGATCTTTCTGGGATGGTATAGGCCTCGACTTTGGACAATGGAGCACGTGTGTGCGGAGTCGGGTTCGTTGAAGCAAGCCTTGTTTCGGCCGCTTGAGACGATTTGTTGGAGTCTTCTGGCGGCACACTGGGTGAAGGTGATGCAGTGCGATGGCTGCCGGATTGATCTGCGAGGGAGGCTGGCAGACTAAGATAGAATGTCGGAGTGGATGTCCTGTTCGATGAGGCTGGAGCGAGCGGATGGTTGAACGGACCTCGTGACGGACGAGCGATGTTTTGGGATGCAGTGCGGGAACGCCCTGAGGGCAAGAAGACGTCGTTTGGTGGGAATTGGATGTAGAAGACGCCGGCCCCACACCTGCCACGGGATTCGAAGAGGTGGTCCTCGAGCAGCCGCAAGTTGCGCAGGTTAGCCTTGAAGAGGACGTCGAGCGTATCACCGAGCAGCGGAACGATTCCAATGACGCAGTCGATCACGACGTTGACGAGCATCCACAGCAGCAAGGAGAGCGGCACGCCGAATAGCGAACAGAGCAGGATCTGGTAGAGACCGAATGCCAGACCGATGTAGTCTCCGACGCCGGGGATCACGCCGATGATGGACTCGATGCCAATGTTGAAGGGTAAGCGAGAGCCGAGGAAGGGTATCGAGTCGAGGTACCAAGCGACGGTGCGAATGTGGTTGTAGAGCTGTTGCGCCTCAGCACTGCTGCGCGGAGAGTGGACGAGCGGCCAGTAGCGCGCCTCGAAGGCGACCGCGTCCGGCGCCGTGCTAGGCATACGCACGTCTGCGTTGGAGGCATGGCTTTCAGGCACTTGCGGTGGGACCACGCCATCGAGCGTCGACCTGGGTCGATCGGCAAGCTGGAGCGGAAACACAAAGGCGACCAGCTTGTTGACGGCCCAGCCGGTCGTTGAACGGAGCATCGCCTTGCACGAGCACGCGCCCGAGTGCGCCCAGCTGGTCAGGGCGTCAGCTCCACTGCAGTGACAGTGCCCGTCGGGTGGATCTGTGCGCTCGTGATTGCATGTGCTGGCTCCGGCGAGGCGCGTGGGCGTCGGTCTAGACGTGCATCCAAAGAGGTCCGTGCTGCCGAAGCCAAGGTGCAATGCGTTGCGGTCCAGAGGTCCTCCTGCTCCAAATGACGCGCCAAGAAGATGTCGGAACGATGATGGATTGTGGTTGGTGGGAGGCGGAAGCGATGGCGCAAAGCAACGGGCAGATCCGAAGTGGGCGAGCGACTGAGCCAGCAGCAACGTGGTCCAAACGCAGCTCCACTCGCTGCTGCCGTTCGATGGGCATTGCGATTTTATTGCCGATCCCTCCTAGAATCAAAATGTAACATGGATGCGCGAGGGGCGCGCGTCTGCCAACTCGATATCAAGACGCTCTCTCCTCGCCCCTGCTGCCTCTGCCCCGCTCCTGCCATTGGCGCTCGCATCGTTGCTCGCATGCATGGCTGGCCATGTTTGCCGTTGCGAGGATCTCTGACCCCGGTCTCAGCGACGCACAACGACTCGTGTACGCGCAAAGATGTACTGCGCTCCGCATCAGTGCGCTCGAACGTTCTCCGCATGCCTTTTCTTCGACCGTCGCCACCGAAGCGCGATTGAGCGACGACGAGAAGCTGGCGAGACTTCAAGAGCCAGGCAAGACCATCTTTGTCTGCATCGATACAGAGACGGACGAGTGGGTTGGCCAGGTGACGCTCATCGGTCCTCAGACCCGCGAGGAATACGATCGACCCTTCCGCATCCTCCCCTCCACCGCATCCGCTCGGTCGCCGTCGTTGAGCGACGATGACGCCACCGACTCGTACTGGCACATGACCGCGCTCTACGTCGACGACCGCATGCGCGGACGAGGTCTGGCTCGCCTCCTGTGCGACGAGTGTTTCCGGTGGATCGGAGCAGGCCAGCTGCGTATCATCATCAAGCCGGACAACACGGCCGTGCTGCACATGTACGAGCGCATGGGCTTCGAAACGCAGCAGGGCAAAGCGGCGCTCCTCGAGGCAATCCATGCCAGTCGGGATGGCGTCGACCAGCTTTCCCCCGATGCTCATTCGGACCCCGCCTACACCCACCGCGGCGGCATTGTCATGATCAAGCGCATCTAAGATCAATGCTCATCGTTGTTGTCCTTTGCTTGTGTATGCCACTCGTCGAACAGGGAAAGGAAGCGCAGCTTCGGCGCAAATCATCGCCGGCAGGTGTGAGAGAGGGTAGCGTCCACACAGTGAGTACAGAGAAGAAGAGCGCTTCCGCTGGGGAAAGCTGGCACTGATACAATAGTGAGCCCCGGGGATCCAATGACGCGTGAACAAAATCGACACCGCAAAACCAGAACACAAAAATGCACACGAAAATTGCAATCATAGTTGCACCGACTTTAGAAAATTGAAGGACGCAACATTAGACTTAGGGTTAGGGTTAGGGTTAGGGTTAGGGTTAGGGTTAGGGTTAGGGTTAGGGTTAGGGTTAGGGTTAGGGTTA